>PVJO010033033.1:0-12529 GCA_004026905.1 Hystrix cristata | reverse complement strand
AAAAAAAAAAAAAAACACAAAAAAAGAAAACAAACTATACATATTGACCTTCATAAGAAATACACATATTATCAATGCAAACTGAAGAAGCATTTTCACCACAAAGATCAGAGTTTAAAAACAAAGGTCTTTTGTCATTGCTTATTTTCCTAATAATCATAATTATTTTCCATCTACTATTACTAGAGATTTAGCAAAATAATACCTATTTCTCAACCCACATTTCCTACGTCAAAAGTCCAGGTGGGATTGATTAGGTTCTCTCTAAAGAGTTTCGTAAGGCCGAGGTTCTATATCAGACAGAATGAATTCTTATCTGAAACCTCAGGAAGAATCAGTGTCTGAGCTCATTCAGGTTGTTGGGATCCTTGAAGTGTAGAACTAGGGCTCCTTTGTCTTTGATACTATCAGTTAGGGTCTTATCTTTCCTTCTAGAATTTTCTTCCATTCCTTGGTATGTGCCTTCCTCCATCTTCAAAACCAACAACGTTAAGTCCAAGCCATCTCACACTTTAAAACTCTGTTTTCTTTATTGCTATGAATCTGTAAAAATTATCTGTTGTTAAAGTTTGTGATTATATTAAGCCTGCCTTGATGCACTTCCTTTTGTCATTAAGTACTATTTCGTATTTATACTTTCCACACACCAATGAGACAGGGATACACAATGGCAAATTACACCAGGTACTATTTTTAGAATCCAGCATATCATATATTCTATGTATGAAAATATGTATTATTTGTCCATATATAGTAAAAAGTATAATATTTAGCGTTTTCTGCCAAATTTTATGTTCATAGACCAATGCTACCTAGTATAACATTGCTTAAAATGTATGAGGTAAATTTACTTAATGTTTGCATCCTAATTGAATGTCACTCCCTGAAAATACATGAGAATAAACAAATGACTAGAGTTTGATTTTGTGTTTCTCCTTTCCATGAAGTCTCCTTGAACTCCCAAATCTTTTCTGAAGAAAAGAAAGATGAGACAAGATTGCACCTGCAAAGGACAGGATGTTTATTTTCTGCCAACATCTGTATATTGAAATCCTAACCTCCAAAATGATAGTACTGGGAGGTGAGTGTTTGGGAAGTGATTAATGAGTTCAGAGCTCTTGGAAAGGGGCCTGGTGTCCTTCTAAAAGAAGCCTGAAGCCTGGAGCAGCTGTGTATGCCTGTGATGCCAGCTGTTTTGTAGGCTGGAACACAAACATGGCAAATTCCAGGCCAGCCTGGGAGACTTAAACGCTGTTCAAAATAAAACTTAAAAACGTCCGGCTATGTTGCTCAGTAGTAGACTGCTTGCTTAGCATATTTGAGTGCCTGAGTAGTCCTTAGTCCTGCACAAACAAACACACAAACAAACAGACCCCCCCAAAGGGGGGGCAAAAAAGACCCCAGGAACTTCTTTATCTCTTCTATTAAGGACACAAAAGAGACATTGTATCACACAAGGAATCAAGTCAAGTTCATGGTCTTCCCAAACTCTAGAGTTATGAGAATTAAATTTCTATTGTTTATGCGCTATTAGCTTAATGGTATTTTGTTACAGCACCTTGAACAAACTAAACATCTGTAGATATTTCTTTACACATTTATTAATTAATGACATCTAGTATGTAAATAACACGGACATTTTGTAAATAAAGACTAGTGTAGACC
Source organism: Hystrix cristata (assembly GCA_004026905.1). Taxonomy (NCBI): domain Eukaryota; kingdom Metazoa; phylum Chordata; class Mammalia; order Rodentia; family Hystricidae; genus Hystrix; species Hystrix cristata. The sequence continues at coordinate 10,864 of PVJO010033033.1, read as the reverse complement.
ATGTCCACGTTCTAAAAATTGTCCAGTGGTTACACTACATTTAAATCATTTATGCAACTGTGTTTTCACAAAAATGTTATATTGCAGCTGTATTTAGTGTGCACTGAACTATTACGTATATATAATTGGCTTCCTACTGGGAAACCAAATTCATTAAAATGTTTCTTCTTTTTCTTCTTTTCACTCAGAAAACTCTGTAAACGTCTTTACATTTGTTTGTTCACACCTCAATCTAACTGAATAATAATGAATAATGTTCTCAAAGCCATTCACATATGCTGCACTTTATAAATTTACAGTTCCCGAAAACTATAAGAATTTTGTACCTGAAAGTATAACACTATTAATAACTTATTTGTATTTCTTGAAAAATGTTTTAAAACATATAAAGTGTGGTTTTATCATTATTGTTTCTCATAAAATAGTATGTGTTTACTTGAAAATCACTATCATTTCTGATACTTAATTTCAGTAGAGTATAATATGATTTCTTTAGGTTAAGTGCATTCTCAATTCCATGGGTCTCAGTCATTATTCACTTATTCTGTTTACTCCCACCAATTTTTATTAAAAAAAAATCATATTAACTGGTCATAAAAGATGAAACTATAGGGGACTAATAAAGTTCCAGTCTGAGGTCCCCTGTTCTGACCTGGATTTGATTCTTTGTAGCTCACTGACACTAAGCAAGTGACTTTTGTTTAGAAACAGTTTCATTATTAATTGCAAAAACCATTATTTTGGGGCTGAGGATTTAGCTAAATGGTTAGAGTGCTTGCCTGGCAAGTGCAAGGCCCCGAGTTTGATCCCCAGCACCAGGAAAAAAAACAAAAAACAAAAAACAAACAAACAAAAAAACTTTATTTTTACAACATGCTGCACAAATATAAGTGATAATGATGATAATGATACAATGATATTACTTTCCATTTTCTAATATCTGCATGATCTAAAACTGATCATTTCCATTGTGAGGACAGCATTTTACCAATGAACAGAAAACATTTTTTGACAATACATCCTGACAAATTTTAAAAGAATATATTTCTTGAGTACTCAGGAATGCTGAACATCTGAGTCAGCTTTATATTATTTTGTTCTGCAAGGCTATTCAACTGAGAAAAATCGATGGCAAGAAGATTCCAAAGCAGCATGCTTATGAAGAAGTGAAAATCATAATTTGTAAAACAGATGTTCAGAAGAAATCCTTCAAGAACGTGTTGAAGGAAACTTTGAATCAATAGGATATAGTTGTTAATTTCAGTGGTGTCCGGACCTTGTGCAGCAAGTTGTGAGAGGGGTCTGAGTCAGGATGAAGTACTTTTGAGAGGCAAAGACACGGTGTTGTAGACAATAAATTGTGCGAGTGGGATTCAGTCATTACGGATGAGACGGCCCATACAGATAATCAGTGTGAAAATTTCAGCTTATGCATTAGGCCATTTGAGTCACTGGGTCATGTTTTTCTATCAGGGGCGGTTTGGCAGCATTGAAATAAATACATACTCTTATTTCAGAATTTACTAAGAAAAGAATATTAATTAGTCTCATGTAGTAGGAGAATATTTATTTTTATTCTTTCAATATTCTACACACACAAGGCAAGATAAAATTTTGACCATTCATTCAATATTTGTTGAACAACTAGCACCTGTCAAATTATGAAAAGTAAATATTAAATAAGAAAAATAATTTCCTTGTTCTATTGTTCTACTGCAGCTGGGAGAAAAATGTACAGACCATCACTCTGCTGTATGGTATACACTGTGTTAGAGAAAGATGCGCACAGTTTGGGAGAGCTAGTCCAGTTTGCAAAGTTTTCCGCTCCCTTCTGCTTTAGCTAGGTATCCTCCAATCTAGCTTTATTTCTTAGCTTTAATGTTTCAAAAACTACAGTAATAGCTCACTTTAAGAAGAAATAAAAATCATGTCACAGAATCTGAGCATTATTTTTACTATAATATTATTTAAATATAACAAATTACAAAATTAAAATTAAAATGCTGAGAATTTGTGGATCTTAGGCACCTTTAAAATTCAAGCACACTTCACAGACAATAAAAGAGTTACATTTATTTGAAATTATTTAAACGGATATTTGCCGCCTGACAAGTTGCTTCTGAAACTACAATATGCCATTTTCTCTCATGGAGGATATTTAAGGATGGACTCATTTAATTCTAAATTATTTCTCATGCAAATTATTTATATTTTATACTGTGTTCAAATTTCATTCATTCATTTCAGTTTATTGGCATCGGGCCCTCAGTTTTTGGAACACATGACTTGTGTATTACCTCTCATTCTATCATTTTACTATCGACTTATGATTATTAAAGTTGATACTATTCATTGTTAACATAGAGATGTTTAGGAAAACATGGACATTTAAGTGATAGAACAACATAACACATAGGAATATTGCCACATCTTTATTTCGGAGGTATTCAGTTCATTACTTCCTTCAAACACATGTCATTCACAAAGAATTTAAGTCAGCAAAGTCTGCACATAAACTGTCATGTTGGGCAGTCACACACACTACGGGATGAAATTATGTATGCAGTGTAAGAAATACACTGAAAACCAAGCAAAAAAGAAAAGAAAAAGAAAACGAGATAATAAGTAGTAATTTTTGTTCCTTCATCTTGTTTTTTAAAGATATAAGTGAAGTATCTACATTCATTAAAAGAGAGGTTGTCATAAAATAATAAGTTTTTGGAGATTTTAAAATGTAAAACTTGTCAGTCACTTTGTGGAGGCCGAGGGTCTAAGATTAAGATGGTGAAGAACCAAAGGAAGATGCTGCATCATCTGAAAGGGCAGAGCAGACTAACGGGGAAATTCGAGCCGTGTTATAATGGCGCGACTCCCAGGCAGGAAGGCAGATTATTCATGAGTTAATGTGCAAACAGTTGTGCTGAAAACTGGTTTCTGCATGAATTTTGGAAAAGACAGAAAGGGACAGAAACTTTCAAGTCACAAAAATTATAATTGTTGTTTGGGCTTCTCTAGTGCTAAAGAGCTAACATTTTAAAAACAAATATTTTAAGCTTCAGGGAACACATTACAGAAAGATACATTTTTATGACTTCAACAATCTAAAGACACACAGATGGCTTTGAAGGAATCAGAATATTTCATGCTTTTGAAATTTAATATAAATTCAAATTATAGTGTTACAATTTTAGAATGTTCACTGTAATCCATATGGCAGATATTAGGAAGATAGCTAAAAATACAGACACAATACAAAAAAATTAATTTACTATTACAAAATTTCAACTAAACAAAACCAAAGGAAAAAAATACAGAAAATGAAGGACCAAATAAATAAATAAAAAACTATTAGTTAAATAGAAAGCGAAGAGCCAAATGACAGAATGTGATCATTATGTATACAATGTGCCAATACATGTTCTTGGTAAAAAAAAAAATTTAAAAAGTTACAAATAATGCAAATTAAATTCTCTAACAAAATTGAAATGAAGTTAGTAATCGATAACAAAAGTAAAACTGCAAAGTTTTCCTATTTGTAGAAGTTAAACAAAATACACCTAAACAACAAGAGATAAAAGAAGTATGTTTCTGTTGTCAGTCTCTGGTTTCACTCTAATATTCTGTGAGAGCTTGCTTTGCAGTACTTGCAATTCCTTGGATGTGTTAAAGTCTTTATTTTTGTTATGAGCATGATCTATTTTTTTTTTCACTTTTTTTTTTTTTTTTTTTTTTTTTTTTTTTTTTTTTTTTTTTTTTTTTTTTTTTTTTTTTTTTTGGTGCTGGGAATCGAACTCAGGGCCTCGTGCTTGCAAGGCAAGCACTCTAATCACTGAGCTAAATCCCCAGCCCCAGCATGATCTATTTTTGAAAAAAAAGAAATAAATTCTTAGCATAGGAAAATCTTTGAAGACAGAGAGTAGCTCAGTGTTTACCTAGCTTTAGCAGGGAGGGATTAGGAGATAAGAGCTAATAGGTAGAGTGTTTTCATTTGGGATAATAAAACTGATCTAAGTTTGATTGTGGTTATAGTTATACAACTTTATCAATCTGCTAAAATATATTGAATTCTCCATTAAAGTTTGTAAATTGTGTGGTATGCAAATTTTTGGTTCAATAAATGTTTTTGTTTAAAAAAGATCAAAGAAGAAATGATAAGGAAAGTGAGAATATATTAAACGATGAATTAAAATGAATTCCACAACATTCCAAAATTTCTAGTAGGGGGGCTGGGGATTTAGCTCAGTGATTAGAGTGCTTATCTTATATGCACAAGGCTCCGAGTTAGATCCCCGGCACCAAAAAGAAAAAAAAAAAGAAAAATTTCTAGTAGGCAGCAACAGCAGTACAAAGGGAAGAATATAAACTAAAAATAGTTACAGATACAAAAGAAAAAAAAAAAAAAATCTCAAATTCACAGCCTCAGTTTGCAACTTAAGAAACTAAACACAGAAAACAAACTAAAACCAATATTAGTGGAGGAAATATATAAAGATTGAGACCGAAAAAAACAAAATAGATAACAGAAAAAATGAAAAGACATTCTTTCAAAACATAAGCAAAATTGACAAATATAGCTAGACCAAGAAAAAAGGAAGGGCCTCTCAATTTACTAAAATCACAAGTGAATTAAAGTGTTCCATTATTACTGGTCCCTGAGAAATAAAAGGGAATATAATATGGTATTATAAACTACTGTATGTGAACGAATTTGATAAAACTAAATGAAAGGAAGAATTTCTTGGAAATAAAAAACCCACTAAGACTAAATCAGGCAGACTTAGTTGGAATAGATTTATAAATGTTAAGGAGACTTAGTATGTAAGAAATAAATCACCTGGTAGGAGTGTTTTTACAACAGAATTCCACTAAACATTTAAAGAACACCTCTCTTTTATGCAAAAAACCTTAAAGATTTCACAAGCAAACAACTCTATCAGAAATGATAAAAACAAATTGAGCAAAGTAGTAGTAGACAAAGTCAACACGCAAAAATCAGTAATACATATACACAAAGACAATGAATAACCTTAAAAGACAATTATTAAAACCATACTATTACCAATGCAATCTAAAATTTAAGTTTTTAGTATTTAATTTAATCAAGGAAGTGAAAGATTTGTTCAATAAATACTACAAAAACTTCAAAAATAATATATTACATAATTAAGTGAAAACACATCTCACATTAGTCCACTAGAAGATTTAATATCATTAAAATGTCAATACCATCCTAAGTTTTCTTCAATTTAAAAACAATGTCTATCAAAACCCTAGTAACATTTTTTGTTTTTGTTTTTGCTAATAGGTTAAAAGTGTATGTAGTTACTGGGGAACTCTAGTGTGACTGACTGCTCAATGAATACAATAGTTTAGAGTCAATTTATAAAGCAAAAACAAAAGCATATTTTTATATTGACCTTCAAGTTGAAGACAGAATTAATGTATGCTTGGGACTTTTCAAAACTGGATTATAATGTAAAAACTTTAAAGTATTCTGGACTGTAAAACTTAGCATTAATGATTTGTTAAATTGGCGTGCTCATCTAAATTTAAAAATAAAGACTTTCTTGAAGAGCAGAAATGAGGTACTCTAAACAAATGCTCACAAATATAGTAAACTGATGAGGCACACACAGCAGAAAGTAAAGCTGTAAATGGTAATGATGATCAAGAAGAGAAACTATAATTGGATGTCTGAAACTAATAAAACACGACAAATCATAGAAATCTGGCAGCACATAAAAATAGAGGAAAGTCACATAAGGGTGTCTGATGAACATGTTTGTTTCCTTTCCTCTTCATGCATAGACCTATTTCTCAAGTTTAATATATCATGCATGGGAGATAAAATGTCAAGCTCTGTCTGTGCCATATTATAAAAATATTGAACTGTGTAATGTTAAAAATTGAATATAAATATAAACAGGACTGCTTTAAATAGCAGAAAATTGAATTGAACCAATTAGCAAAAATAAGGATTCTATTATTTGAAATAATCTGCATACAGATATAGTTACATATACTTGCTCTTTAGAAGTAATGACATATTTGAATGCATTATATCTTATGGTCATTGTGATTTTATTTTGAAAGAATACAAAACTGAGATTTTGTAAATGATGTATTTATGTATCATTTTACTATAAAGAAAATTATGTAAAACTTTTATACCCAAGTGAAAGTAACTTTAACAAACATCATTTCTTCTGAGAAAAGTAATGTTTTATTTTATTTCAATTTGTTTCTCAGTAAAATTGACTACAGGAGAATAATTTTATCACATTAGATTATGTTTATTGGTGACACAAGATGGATGTGCTTTTTGTACTCTGAGTCATTGGTCAAAGGATTTGCCTATTGAAAAACTCAAAATTATAGGAGGAATAAATGAGTGAATCTGGAGAACTACTTTGGAAATTTTTTAGATCTTTGCTTTAATTAAAATATTCATAATACCTAAAAAGAATTTTCTAGTACAGTATGTATGAAAATTATAAATTAATATATACAAAGACTTTGGCTATTTATTCTTTACTTTCTGAAATCTAAAGTTTTAAATTTGAATGCTAGAAAGAACCCATAACTTCCTTTCCATCTAGAAATGTAGAGACATAGCACTTCTCAGACTGCCATAAATCAACATCAGGTTTTCACTGTAGAAAAATTTGCAAAAAGTTTGGAATGTGTACTTGGGTAGACATAAGCCTCAGTTATTATTTCTATAACCTTAATTTTCTTCTTGTTGATCAAAGATTAGGAAGGAAGGGATAGCTGATAGTTGTCAATGGCTCAACAGAGGAATCAAAGAAAGACCAGAGTTTGAGATTTTTTCTGGAACCATAAATATAATCAGTAAAAGTCAGTACACCCCACAGAGATGCGAGATTGCTCAAAGGGGCAGAGAGTACCACCCCAAAAGGAGTTGCATCAAGTCTTTCCTTGGAATCAGCAAAGACAGAAGATGCTGCTACATCATTTTACCTTGATTTATACAACCTTGAGAAGGAAAAAGGGACAACAAGGATAATTGCCTTGCAAAATAGATTGACTTTGAATAAACAGAATTTAAATCTTGAAATAACAAAGTACATAAAAGAGACTATTTATTTAACTGGAAGACGGTGTCCTAACTTGCAACTAAAAGGTTAAATCTCCTCTATCTCTCTTCATGAATTGAATTGAATTGGAGTCTAATCATCTGCTAAAGATGAATGAAAGCCAACAGAAAAAGTACCTATTTAGAATCCTGAATAATAGGACGCTTTCAAATCTATATATGGGTGTCAATACTAATTGAGTACATGTTATATATACATCATGTATTACCTAAGATAATGTAAAAATTTGCATGCATTATTCATTTAACTCAAACTTTCTACAAAGGATAGCCATTATCACTATTTTCTATGAACCTAATAAAGCATAATAAATGTTTCATAATTATTCAGGTGTTAAATACTACATTGGAGACTTAAGTCATGTGTTCTGAATTAAGGGACTGTGCTACTTAAATCTTATTGTAGAAGTAGGGCTGGGCATCTAGCTATGTGGCACAGCACATATTTAGTGTGGACGAGGCCCTAATTTTGATGCCCGGCACAGGAAATAATAGACACACACACACACACACACACACACACACACACACAAACACACACAAACAGAGATAAAGACAGACAGACAGAGACAGACAAAGACAGAGAGAAAAGAAAATTAAAGTAAAAGAAGAGGATTGTTAGTATCTACATGCTCACAAAGCATAGGCATACTCCCCAAATAGTTCAGCAGATTTTGTTTTCATGGAATTTATAGTAGTTGTAACTCAGCTTCACCTTTCTCACATGATCACTCCAAAAAATAAGTACCCATCAAGGGCAATGTAAGAATTTTATCCAGTGTAATATTGATAAATAAAATATATGACAGTAAGTTAAATTTGAATTTTAGGCAAACAATGAATATTTTATCATATGTATGTTTAAGATATTGTATATGTCAAATTGATACTAAAATCTTCTCAACTGTTTGTCTAAATTCAAATTAATGGGAATCTTGCATTTTTATTTGTTAAATCTAGTAACTCATTTTAAATTGAATGGTGGGCAAAAAGATCTCATTGATATAAAATACCAACGCTCTCTACAGGAAGTAAGAAAATAGTTTATTCTGAGCTAAGTACAAGTAACCACAGCCTGGGAACACAAATGGAAGTTATCCTATGTGACATGTTCCACTAGGGAAGAGGTCACAGAAACTTTTGTAAACAAAAAAACCAAAAAGTGATCAGAAATACCAATGTCATGATTTATTAGGTATTCAGAGCAAATTTAGAAATTTGTTCTATGGGATTCATAGCCTAGCACACTTTCACTTTATGGACGATAGAGGCTAGAGATGTGTAACAAGTTTAGCTATCTATTCCAATAGTTTTATGTAGCAGTCATGAGAATGTTAGGCCGGATACAGAGCTTTAGAGTAAATGGCTAGTAAAAGGAGCTAAAGATAGCATAAGATAATTTTGGCTCTACAAAACTATCTCTCTACAATCATAGTCTTCAGATCTTTAATAAAGATGCAGCTGCTTAGACTTCATTTCATAACTCATAAGCAAACATTTTTATTTATATAAAACATAATCATCTTTAAATTTTTACTATACTCAGCAGTGAACCAGGGATCTTCATACTGAGCTATATACCCACCACCCCGTTTATTTTAATTTCGAGACAGGGTCTTTGAAATCACTGAGGTGCCCAGGCTAATCCCAAACTTACGCTCCTCCTACCTGGCCTCCCATGATACTATTTGACATTTTCTGTGCACATTTACACGGCGGCTGCTGTGCTAAATGTCTTTAAGTGTCTGAGGTTATTTCTCGATCGCAATAGGCCTATTGGTTTATTGTCACACTGACCTTCCATTTTCCTAAGCATAGTCGTGCTCAGAGAATCCACACGAATGCCCTAGATCATACAAGCAGTAACTGACTACCAGATAACTTGGCCATGGGAGCGTGAACAATAACTGGGCTCTCAGCATTAAGATCCAGTGTCAACGGCTAGGCATTCTCGAAGCATTATAGCACCTCTCTGTAGAGATTTAATGTAAGCCTGAATCAAGATGAGACTGAAAAATTTCCTTGCCAAATAAATGAACGAAGAATAAGTAACTGCTATCGCTGTGAGAAAGAAGTATCTGAGAAATACGTGATTAGGTGATAATGGACTCTGCCATTGATTAAAGCCCATTTGACATGATAGTATTTACTTATTAACCATAAATCTCTAGTCATCAACATTATATAAGTTACATTTTTAAGCACAATAAAGAAAAATTAAAGCAAAAAACAAAACAAAACTAAACTCCACAATTTTTCCGAACAGAAACAATAACAAAGACAGGGTGCCCAAGATGGTGGTAATCAACCAAGCCCCTTTCTAGTTAGGCTGAGTGCGGTTTTCTTACTGATGATATATTTGACCACATTTCTTTTTTTTTTTTTTTTCTTCTTACATGATGCTCATGAGGATTTTGAACTATAAAATTAATTCCATTTCCTAATGGCTGCCACCCTGGAAAAGTATCCCCAAAGCCCCTCATTTTGGAGCAATATGTCTTTTCCTTGAAACTTCATGAAAAAGTCATCCTTTCCTGAGATGCCTACATATTTTTTTTATCAGTTAAACCAGTAAAGAAAACCATGTACTGTAGCTACAAGTGTGCTACTGATGGTTTTAGACAGACGAGCTGTGACAGTTGAGAGAGTCTATTCTTTTTTCTTCTCTAATCTACTGTGAAGATGTAGTTAAACCTCAGTTTTGTTTAAACTTGCATTTTTCCCTTTGTCTCATGAAGAACCTGCTCAAAAATTTTGGTCCATTTTGATATTTTTTTGTGTGCACTATCCTTTCAAATATTTCGTCCTTTTTTCTATTTGAGTGATTGCATTTTTTCTTATTGTTTTGGACAAGAAAGTTTTTGTATATTTGATGTTGCATCCTTTCACATATAGGTGTTTATAAATATTATCCCCTATATTTTATGTTAAGTTCATAAAGATATTCTATCATATAGACTTTAAAATAAACCTTAAACTTTCACACTGTTCTGAATTTGTCTGCAATCTATTTGTGTTTCGTATTAGAAAATGCTCAATATTCATTTTATTTTAGTATTGATATCAATTTGACAGAACAACTTTTATTAAAATTGTCTTCTCACGCTACAAAACAGACACAGAAGGCTACATATTACATGATTTCTCTTATGTGAGAAGCTCAGAGTATAAACAATTGATAGAGTAAAATAAAAGCTAAATTATAGGAAATAGAGACATACATCTTTTGCAAAAGGGTAGGGGATGTGGGGATGAAAGGAGGGAGGGAAAGCAGATGAAATAGAACAGGATTAAGTTGCTCCATGCCTAAATATCAACTCTCCAGAATCAATGTGTTCATGATGCATTACCAATATATACCAATAAAGATAGAATTTTAAAAATGGGAACTTAAAAACACGTACATGCAAAGTACAACTTATGACCATTTCCATGTAACACATCAAGAAATGTATTTGATTTTTCAAAAAGTAGAGATCAAAATATAATTATATACCTTGAGAACATACTCTTAAGTGAAATAAATCAAACACCCATGAGTACACATCGAATTGTTTCTGTGATATGAGAAACCATAAGTGTAAATAAGGACAAAGTGGTATAGTAGATAGTATATAAAAGAAAGATAATACTCAAAAGAAAGGAGAACTAGAAAGGGAGAAGAGGGAAAAGAAGGAAGGGAAAAAGGGAGAGAAATGGGAAAGGTAAAAAATTTAAAAATGTAAATAAATCTGTTGGCAATACAGA
>PVJO010033032.1:0-12541 GCA_004026905.1 Hystrix cristata | reverse complement strand
CTATCTTCCAACAGACTTAGTGTTTTTGTTTTAATATTTAGATCTTTGATCCACTTTGATTTAGCTTAGTGCATGGAGAAATATACGGGTCTAGTTTTAACCTTCAGCATGTGGAGAGCCAGTTTTCCCAGCACCATTTATTAAAGAGGCTATCTTTCTTCCAGTGAGGTGGTTTGGCCCTTTGTCAAAGATAAGGTGACTGAGAGTGTTTGGACCTGTTTCTTCATCTTCTAATCTGTTCCATTGGTCCTGGGGTCTGTTTTTGTGCCAGTACCATGCTGTTTTTATTACAGTAGCTCTGTAATATAGTTTTAGGTCAGGGCTTGTGATGGCCCCTGCTTTGCTTTTGTTGCCCAGAATTGCTTTTGCTATTCTAGGTTTCTTTTGGTTCCAAGTGAATTTTAGGATTGTCTTTTCTAATTCTGTAAGGCACGTTATTGGTAATTTAATTGGTATTGCATTAAATCTGTATAGCAGTTTTGGGAGTATGGCCATTTTCACTATATTGGTTCTTCCTACCCAGGAGCAAGGGATAGCTTTCCATTTTCTGATATCTTCTTCAATCTCCTTTTTCAAAGTACTGTAGTTTTCGTTGTATAGACCTTTTACTTCCTTTGTTAGATTGATTCCTAGGTACTTCATTTTTGTGGGTACTATTGTGAAAGGTGTTGTTTCCCTAATTTCTCTCTCAGGGAGTTTGTTGTTTGTGTACAGGAATGCTACTGATTTCTGAGTGTTGACTTTGTATCCAGCTAAGCTGCTGAATTTGGTTATTAAATCTAGAAGTCTTCTGGTGGAGTTTTTGGGGTCTTCTATATAGAGTATCATGTCATCAGCAAATAATGATAAATTAACTTCTTCTTTTCCTATCCTTATTCCTTTTATTTCTCTCTCTTGTCTAATTGCTCTGGCTAATGTTTCCAGAACTATACTGAATAAGAGTGGTGAGAGCGGACATCCTTGTCTTGTCCAGAATTTAAAGCAAAAGCTTTTAGTTTTTGACCATTTAGCATGATGTTGGCTGTTGGTTTGTCAGAGATGGCTTTTATCAGGTTGAGATAAAGACCGTCTATTCCAATTTTCTGCAGGGCTTTTATCATGAATGGGTGCTGGACCTTGTCAAATGCCTTTTCTGCATCTACTGAGATGATCATATGGTTTTTGTCCTTGGCTCTGCTAATATGGTGTATCACATTTATTGATTTGCATATGTTGAGCCATCCTTGAATCCCTGGAATGAATCCTACTTGGTCATAGTGTATAATCTTCTTGAAAATTTGCTGCATTCTGTTTGCCAGTATCTTATTGAGGATTTCTGCATCTATGTTCATTAGTGAGATTGGCCTGTAGTTCTCTTTTTTTGTTGGATCCTTCTCTGACTTTGGAATCAGGGTAATGCTTGCTTCCAGGAATGAATTTGGGAGTGTTGCTTCTCTTTCAATTTCGTTAAAGAGTTTGAGAATTAGTGGCATTAAATCATCTCTAAATTTCTTGTACAATTCAGCAGTGAATCCATCAGGACCTGGGCTTTTCTTCGTTGGTAGGTTTTTAATTACTTCTTCAATTTCAGTGGCTGATATTGGGTTATTTAGAGTTTTTATATCTTCTTGATCCAGTTTTGGTAATTCATATATATCTAGGAATCTGTCTATTTCTTCTGTGTTTTTGATCTTATTAGAATACAGATTATCAAAGTACCTATTGATGATCTTCTGGATTTCTGCAGGATCTGTTGTGATTTCACCCTTTTCATTCTTAATTGTATGAATTTGAGTCTTTTCTTTCCTTTTTTTTAATAAGGTTGGCTAAGGCTTTATCAATTTTATTTAATTTTTAAAAGAACCAACTCTTTGATTCATTGATTCTTTGTATTGTACTCTTAGTTTCAATTGCGTTAATTTCAGCTCTGATCTTTATAATGTTCTCCATAGTACGGGCATTGGGTTTGACTTGCTCTTCTTTTTCTAGAAGCTTGAGGTTCAACATTAGGTTGTTTATTTGAGCTCACTCTGTTTTTCTGATATGGGAGTTCAATGCTATAAATTTTCCTCGTAGAACTGCTTTCACTGTGTCCCATAAATTTTGGTAGGTTGTATTGGCATTATCATTCAACTGTAGAAACTGTCTAATTTCTTCTTTAATTTCATCTGTGACCCACTGATTGCTCAGGAGGGTGCTATTTAATTTCCATGTGTTTATGGAGTTTTTGTGGTTCCTTTTGCTGTTTATTTCCAGTTTCAATGCACTACAGTCTAATAGTATGCATGGAATAATTTCCATTCCTTTGCACTTACTTAACCATGTTCTATGAGCTAGTATGTGGTCTATTTTGGAGAAAGTCCCATGTGTAGCTGAAAAATGTGTATTCTGATGTTGTGGGGTGGAGTACTCTGTATACATCTACTAGGTCCATTTGTTCAAAAGTTTTGTTTAGTTCTAATATTTTCCTGTTGACTTTTTGTCTAGTTGATCTGTCTATTTGTAACAGTGGGGTACTAAAGTCACCCACTACAACCGTATTGGTGCTTATTTGGTTTTTCACGTCCATCAATATTTGTTGTATGCAGTTAGGCATGCTGGTATTTGGTGCATATATATGATTGTCATCTCTTCTTCTTGGATTGTTCCCTTTACAAGGATGTAGGGCCCTTCTTTGTCTTTCTTAATGAATCTTGGCTTGAAATCCACTCTGTCTGCAAATAGAATGGTACCCCTGCTTTTTTCCAGGTTCCCATCACATGAAGTATTGTTTTCCATCCTTTGACTTTCAGGGTGTGAATTTCTTTTTGAATTAAATGTGTCTCTTGTATCTAGCATATTGCTTGGTCTTGCTTCTTGACCCATTCTGCTAGTCTGCTTCTTTAGATTGGTGAGTTGAGACCATTTACACTGATGGCTATAACTGACATATGTTGGCTTATTCTTGTCGTATTATTTACCTGTTGTTTGCTCCCTATTTTTCCCTTCTGTTTAATTACTTGCCTTGGTTGAAGGATTCATTCTGTTGCTATTCTGGAGTTGTAGTCCTCATTTTCTCTTTCCAGAATGTCCCTCAGAATATTCTGGAGTGCTGTTTTGGTGGTCATGAATCTCTTCAGGTGTTCTTTGTCATGCAGGTACCTTACTTCTACATCAATTCTGAAAGACATTTTTGCTGGGTACATCAATCTGGACTGAAAGTTGTTGTCTTTTAGAGCTTGAAATACTTCACTCCAAGCTCTCCTTGACTTGAGGGTTTGTGTTGAAAAGTCTGCCATTATTTTGATGGGTTTTCCTTTATATGTTATCTGTTTCTTTTCTCTAACAGCTTTCAATATTCTGTTCTTGTGTTGAATTTCTGGAATCTTGACTATTATATGCCTTGAGGTAGATTTTTGTTGATCATGGCTAATTGGAGTTCTGTATGCCTCACTTATTTGTATGTCCAGTTCTTTTGCCATCCATACTTGGAAAGTTTTCTGGCATTACTTCTGTGCACAGGTTTTTTTTATATCATTTGTGTTATCTCCTGCTTTTTCATTGACTCCAATCAATCTTATGTTATTTTTCTTTGTGTCATCTAGCAGCTGTTGTATTGATTTTTCATGGTCCCTTACCATTTTGAAGAACTCTTTCTTTTTGCAATCATTAATCACAATCTTGTCTTCCCTATTTGAGATTCTATCTTCACACTGTTTCATTCTACTGCCAATACTCTCAATGGAATTTTTAATCTCTTGGACATCTGTTTGAATCTGTTTCACGGATTCCATTTCTTTCTTGTGTTGGGCATTTATGGTTTCCATCATTTTTCTAAGCTCTTCTATTTTTTTATCTGTGTCTGCTCCAGAGTCACTAATCATGTCTTTCATTCTGGAAATGACTTCTGTTTTGATATTTTTTAGAGCCTCATTCATCTGCTTTGTTACTTCTGCTGTTACTGCTTCCAAGAGTCTGGGTGGGAGGCTTTTAGATTGTTCCACCTCATTACCCACTGGGTTTGCTTTTGGTGAGCTAGAGGTATGGGGCTGCATCTTATTTGTGTGTCTTCTCATTTTCTATTTTTTCTTGTTTAGTTTAATTCCTGGGTTGATGATTACAAATTGCCAGCCACTGCATTCTGCAGTGTCCACTGCTCTGCTCCATTTGTGTGTCTTTTCATGGAAGTCTCTGGGGTCTCCAGTAGTCACCATGTGTCCGCAGGCTCAAAGTGTGTCACTCGGGCTGAGAGCTGCAGCCGTGAGTTGGAGCTGTGAGCTGCTGTGAGCCAGGGCCACACGGAGGGGCTGTGAGCAGGGGCCATGACCCAGGGCTGCAAGCTGGTGCTGTGAGCTGGGCCATGACCCAAGGCTGTGAGCCCAGGCCGTGAGCTAGGGCTGTGAGCTGGGGTGTGAGTTGAGCCTGCAAGCCGGAGCTCTGGGAGAAAGCACCATCCATCCATCACCTTCTTCTTCTGGGCTGGTCTCTCCTTTTGCTTTCCCCATGGGCTTCAACTCTTGCTTCAGATCCCTGCTGGGTCCTGAGAATATGCTTCCCTCCTCTTCTCTTCCCTAAATTGCTATATTCCAGTGTCTGGACAACAAATCTCAGAGAGGCTCTTTATGAGATTTTTGAATAGGAAGGAAAATAGGTACATATGCTCCTTCCTAGCATTTTGATCCAATCTCTTAGAATTTGTAAAACAAAGAAACCAAATCACCCTTAAATACCTTCGCCTTTTAAACAACTATTTTTATTTTCATACAATCCCTTCTAGATTTTGTTCATTTATATAGATTCTTATTGTTGTACTCAACATGAACGCGACAAAACTGGGTGGGGGATGGGAATATGCTGGGGATCGAAATCAGGGCCTTGCACTTGCTAGGCAAGCACTCTATCGAGCTAAATCCCCAAACCCATGTACTTAAAATTTTGTGTTCTTCTTTTCCATTTACTACACCTTAAATATTTTTCCATGTAATCTTCATAATTACCATTCTGATAGCTGTAGAATTGTGCATTACAGCGATCTACTAGCATTTTCCTAACAACTCCTCGGTTTTCCACTATTACATACAAGTGCAAATGAACATTTTCAAACATTTACCTTCTCTTCCAATGAATGGCAACCTTATAAAATACAGCCAAGAATAGAGTTACAGGTTAAAAAACAAGAGCAGGTTTAAGATTTCAGTGCTACTGCGTCATTTTGCATTTCAAAAGGATTTTACCAATGTACTCTTTTTACCAAAATTTTATCAGTATTATCATCTAGGCTTTATTAATAAATATAAAAACTTACCTTGATTTAATAATAGTTCAGTTTTAATTTATTTTTAAAAAGACAGATTGAACATTGTCTTAGTTATTTGCTTTCCCTCTTCTGTAAGTTGTTAAATATCTCACAAATCAAATAAGAAATGAGTTTTATTCCTTATATTTGAATAAGTTCTTTAATATAGTGTAGTTATTCATTAAAAGCCATGAATGAATGCAAATATCTCCCCCAATCTGTTAAATGTCCCCTTTTAATGATAATTTTAACTTTTTCATTATTCAAAAGTTTGAAAATGAATTACATTTTATACTTAGTGGTAAGTCTACTGTCTTAGTTACTTTTCTCTTGTTGCTGAGACAAAATATCCAACACCCAAAATTAGGGGAAGAAAGGTTTACTTAGCTCGCAGTTCACAGAGGTTTCAGTACACAATCTGCTGGAACCAAGGCAGGGTGTCATGGCAGAGAGGCAGAAGGCAGCCAGGTAAGCAAGAAATGCAAGCAAGGGGGCCTAACCAGCTTCTTCCTGTATTTTATATCTTATCCGGGCTGCTAGAATTTGGGCAGCCTGGATAAGATATAAATCAGTGGGTTGATTTAGTAATCACACGCCCTTAATCCCAGCATCACACACTCTAGATTCAGCTAGCTCTTACCCCATGAGGGTTTGAGGGGCATCTAGACACGAACCATAACATCTACCAACCATTTCCTTTGTGGCTTTTCTCTCCAAAATTAAGAAAACCATCATCCAAATCCGCTGGCAAATATTTTAGCCATTTAGATAATACAGAGTTGGTCTTGGGTAGGTCATTAGATATGGACATATGCCCCCAACCCGCAGCAGACACTGCGGGAACAAGTCCCCTCAAATACAGAATTGAACTTCAGCAGTGTCATCAGAGAAGAAAATTCTGTGGCATTCAATACAGTACCACCGGCCACATGTGGCTAAAAGCTCTTGAAATGTAAATAGTCCAAATTGAGATGTGCAAAAGGTGAAAATCACATCAGATTTCAAAGACTAGTATGAAAAAAGGTCTTTTCTTTCACTTTTTTAATGTGGCTACTAGAAAAAACTGGTTGGTACACATGGCTTGTGTTGCATTTCCATTGGATGGTACTGCTCTCACAGATTCCTCTTCTGTCAGAGCTCTTGAGAAGAAGCAGAGCTGAGCCCAGAGGACAATAGTAATTACAGCTCTCCTAACAGAGAATACTTGCCTCACAGTTTAGTGAGACTGCCAGTGGAGAAAAGTTTTATTAGCCACAGCTGGAGACTTCTGTTGTCAAGACTATAGGTGTACTCATCTTCAAGCACAATGCCAAACTGATTGAGTGACTGCTGAATACTCCTTAGGGGTCCCAAAGATCAAGGACACACCCTAGGACCAGTCCAATTTTTAAACGCATACATTTTCAACCCTATCCTTGACTAGTTTCTCAGAACACAAACCGGCTTGGAGCTCACCTTCCTGCTCCCTCCCATCTAAATTCTCCCATTCTTCAGGGTCTCCATGTAGCTACCTCTAATTGCTCTATTCCTTACCAATAGCCCCACTTCTCTAAGTTCCTGCAGCCCTTGCTATTTGCAACATGACTTGGCAGCTTTGCTTTTTGCTAATTATTTCAGGTGACACCAGAATCCAGATGGCACATTTTGATGCCTGTGATAGTTCCATGACTGCTTTTTCTGGTAATAGGTATTTTTAGCATATGTGACTAATAGTATCCTATTCTTTGGCCTAAATTATCTAAAAATTTAAATTAAAGTAATAATAACTTTTTATTCCACCAGTAGTCTCTCAAAGCATTTTCTCTCTAATGATCTCATTTAAGCCCAAACAGGACCCAAGCAAGTCTAACCAGCCAATTTTATGTAACCTTGTTCTATAGCATGTAATAATCTGGGGACAAAAGTTAGACATTCCAATCACTGTTCCTTTACAATGCTCATGCCATAAGGAGTACTGGCTGAATGATGAACTGTTTGGAGCAAGCTCTCCATTTATAGCAGCATTTGCTAGGCTGTCATTACACAATTGTATTCTACACCATTACCAACTTTTCACCACTTTGCATGGGGATACATATTTGTATGACAGTAAAAGTGATTAAATAACTAAGTGGACCTGGTAGTAAATGAGTTATTTCTTTGCTACCATTAATGTCTAATTTTCCATAGGTTATTCACTCTTTAGAATCGTAAGTAGCCAAGATCATTTTTTGCCTCATCATCCTATTATCCATAATGAAAAAATATTTCTAAATGTGAAGATTACTCTTTCCAAAGATCCTTGATGAACACTCCTGTACACATTACTGAAATTTATTAGTTGTATTTTTTGTAGCAGCAGTGGCAGAAAGGAAATGCTGAGGGATACCCACATAGTTCTGCTGGTGACTCCCAAGAGTCACATTCTTTTCAGGCTCTTCAGAGCCCTTCAGGATAATCTTATGAACTGGTGAATGACCACCTCACCATCCCTTATTACACAAGGTATTAATGGGCTTTGCATTCACATAAAGTTTTCAGGAAGTGAGAAAGATGATCTAGTGTGAAATTTCATGGAGAATGTCAGTGTATCCAACCAGAGTAGGTTTAATTCCATAACTCTAATAAATTTTCCATGTGTCTACAGGTCAAAAAGGGCTTCCACACACATTATTCCATTTAATTAACTACAACCCGAATTCCATTTATCCACGTTTTTCAGATGATGAAAGCCAGGTTTGGCGACATCCATGATCTGCTCAAGGTCACACATGCAGTTAACTTTAGAGCCACAACCCATGCCCAGGTCTTCTGAATACCAGAAGATGCCAAGAGAAGAGAATGCAAGGAACAGCCCAAGAGAGCAAAAGCCAGCACTTATTTGGCCATTATCAATTTTTCACCTCTGTGTAAGTCACTTCACCAAAATGAGATGAGTCAGATAATCACTAAGACTCCATACTATCTTAATATTCTAAAGGTTCTAGGATTCTAAGTATAATTCCTAATATATGTCTGTTCAGTCCAATCCTTGTGCTGGACCCTTGACACTGTTTCCAGAATTTAGTAGGTTCTTTGGGTTTGTGCTCCATTTTCTCCTAGTGTCCAATAGGATGCCAGGGCCTCTATTTGCCTCAGCCCAAATCAAAGGTTCTGTTTATACTTATGTGTTCCCAAGTCTGTGTGGGAAGAAATGGGGAAGCAGAGCTTTTCTTCTGCTTGAGAATTCTCAGAACCCTGTGGTTACAAAGAAAATCCAATTTCATTTTCTCTTATTACATAAATTGTATTTGAAATATATTAAGAAAGCACAAGGCCCTGAGTTCGATCCCCGGGACCACAAAAAAAAAAAAAACAAATATATTAAGAGTTATTTTAATAATAATCTTTATATTATAGATTTCATAAATTATAGAGATTTCCAAAATATCTGGAGGGTGGAAAGTTCATAGGCTCAAGAACATCGTAGTCTTGCACCAGATAATACAGGATGGGTACCTGAGTACAATCATTTATGTTGAAAAATGAATGCTCAGGTTGAGACAGATGTCTGTCTTTGTTGATCCAAACATGAAAAATTTATTTTTACAGAATTTAAAATGTATTTTTCTTGAATTTCCCCACAAACTCTAACCAATAATTCATGGAACTATTTGCCCCTCAAGAGAGACATTTCATCACCCTTGACAAAAACTCCTGAAAATTTTAAGTAGTAGATAAAAATCAATTGCAACATAGTCATTCTCTCTCTCTCTCTCTCCCCTTCATTCACTCCCTCCCTTCTTCAGCTGTAGAAGAATTATAGCACTATATCTTGAATGCAGTATAAAATGAATCAAACTGCTTTCTAGTAATTATTCTACATTTGTTTGTTTTCTGTCTGTTCTTCAGTAGAACCGGAAGGACAAGCAGAAATCCAAATGTACGCAGGATTCTGTTTAGATACGATTCCAGATAATGAATTGGCATGAATAATTTTTAATTGTATCCATAAAAATGAATGTAATCCAGAATCTAAAGGAAAACACCTTTGAATAATTTGGTATGGTCTTATACCTACAAGCAGAACTGAATTCAAAGAGATTCATATCTTCCTAAAAGAGATAAGTATATTTTATGGTCTTAGGGAAAGGACACTGATGTTCCTATTTATTAATAATGCAATGTTTAGAGAGTCAGTATACTACAGAATGCATACTGAACTCGTATTTATAAGACACAGGTTTCAGTACTGAATATAGCTTTTACTAACTGGATATAATGTCTTAGGAAAGTCATTTAACCTCCATGAGCCTTATTTTTCTTCATCCACAAAAGAAAAGCCAAAAAAAAGTTCTAAGGAATTAATAGAGCTAGGCATTGAACATCAATGGCTGATAACATCATACACACAAAGAAATATCTAGATCATGAATTATCAAGGAAAAATGAACCCAATTCTGATGAAGCCTCAAGATCTAACTAGCAATTTACAGAAAACACAGGGGACAGAAGACCGTATTAAACCACACCACAGGCATGCAATTAGCAAAATTCAGACTGTGGGAAACTATAAGATACACAACTCTGGTATCCTTGACAACAATAACAGAAAAAAAAGGAGGAGATGAAAAAAGAAAATGAGAGAAACTGAATCAAAAAAGACTTAAGGGACATACCAATATTAGGTGGTACAAACCTGATAAGGATTCTAACTCAAACAAACAACTGTGGAAAAAATATCTGTGGACCCTCCAGTTCCCACTCAAGAATACAGAAAGCTGATCAGAGCACTGTTCTTATCCTTAAACCAACAATGAAACAAAAAGGCAAACAATTGCAAATCTACAACTTTTTCAAACCCATTGGACAGCCAAGGTCTGCGGGGAATCAGCTGGTCCAAAACACAAGAAGAGATAGATACCCACGGGGAAAGAAGGGGTGTGACTATCAGACTACCTGAGGTGGACGTAAATAGATGGACACCTGTACAAAGAGTTAGGCTAAAACAGTAAACATAGTATTAAGAAATCAGTACAGTGTTACATAAAAAAGATGGTACTCGCAAGCAAGTGAGATTTATCTTGAGAATACTGGCTGAACATTGGAAAGTCAATGAAAATAATTCATAATGTGAGCAAAAAAGAACGAAAAAATATGATATGCGGTAATGAAAAGTGAATGTTTCCTCATTAAGCTCAGGCCACAGATGCACTCTCATATCACTTAGATTCAACATTATATTGGCTGGGCGGCACTGAATGCATCCCAGCCAATGTGATAGAATAAGAAATGGAAATAAAAGGCTGACAAACTGGAGAAGAAAGAAACCGAACTCCATTTACAGACTCCATGATTTCTATTTAGAAAATCCCAAAATATCAACCAAAAATACCTCTTAGAATGAGTATGTGTGTTTAGCAGGTCGATAAGATACAAAGTCAATATATGCACATACTAGAAATGAAAAATTAGAATTCAATTGTTTAGCTATCATTTCCAATAGCATTCTAAAAATTAAATGCCTGGATATGTATCTAATAGAATATGTACAAAGTCTGCATGGTGAAAACTATAAAATGCCAAAGGGAAAAACCAAAGAAGACCCAAATAATCATGCTAATGGATCAGAAGACTTAATGACATTAAGGCAGAAATTGCTTCCATGTGATCTATAGATTTAGCACTACACTGATATACAGTAATGTTCTAACTGCTTTTGAATTTTCTAAGTCTAAAATCTTCTCAAAATAAAGTTTTCTTAAATTATAAGACAATTGGGACAACATGATATTTGAATATCACAAGGACTTGCTCATTTGTTTTTCTATGAGATGAAGGTGAGGTGGGGTTTGTTTATGGCTTTTTGTTTGTTTGTTTGTTTGTTTGGTAGTGGGGACTGAACTCAGGGACTTGTGCATGCTCGGTAAGCACTATAAACACTGAGCTAAATTCCCAGCCCTGTTTATGCTTTAAAATCCTTATCACTTGATGGCATAAATTAAATAAGTTGCAAAATTATTTAATTTGCAACCATCAAGGCATTACTTGTTTTAAGCAAAATCATAGCTACTAAAATTAGTTAGTAAAAGTATCATGAGAAAAAAGATACTTGTATTGTCACAAAATAGAACAGAATAAATATAAGAAACTGATAATGTAAATTAAATTTTAGAGAATGAGACCACCTTTACAGGTAAAGGACATGGCCAACGTTACCCTAACCAAGTACCTCCAAATGTGATGCACTGAGAAAGACACAGTACCAATTCTGTGGACTCCTACTAAAAGCACATGCCCTGAATCTTAATCATGCAGAAGGACTGCACAAACTCAAACAGGGGTGGAGGGGAGCACCTCTACAAAATGGTCTGTACTATTCCAAAATGTGGAGATTCACTGTGAAAGACAGACAGACTGAATTACTGTCCCAGATTAAAGAAGAGTAATAAATTGTGACATCTAAATGCAACATGTGATCCTGGTATATTAAAAAAAATGCCTTTTTTGAGACAGGGTTTTGCCATGTAGTCCAGACTGGCCTAGAACTCACTATGTAACCCATACTGACCTTGAATTCACAGAGGTCCTCCTGCCTCAGCCTCCTGTGTGCAGGGATTATGGGCATTTGCCACCATGTCAGGCAAAAAAATGTCTTTTCTGTAGAGGGCATTAATGGGGCAATGGGCAACATTTAAATAGGTGATTATATTGGATAGTAGTATTGTGAGATTTTTAATTTCCTGTATCTGAAGTGTTCTTATTTTTAGGAATCATACAACAAGTATTTAGTGCAAGTAAACAATATATCTGCAATTTATTCTCAAACAATTCAGAGAGGAAATTACCTGCATACATATACATATATATGCACACATATATAGTATATATGTATATAAAGAGAATTATATTCAGATATTACATTAATACGTTTATGTTTATATATTTATTTAGAGGAAAACGATAAAGTAAATGTGTCAAAATGCTAACACTTTGCAACCTATTTGAAGGGTACATATCAATTATTTGTATGGTATTTGCAACTTTTCTAAAAGTCTGAAGTTATCTCAAAATGCTTTTAAAATTAACAAAAAGTTAATGGTAATGTCTCGAGTGCATATCTTCTCTAATGTGACCACCTAGCTTCTGTCCATCCCAGAAGCAAACCTACTCCACGAGTCCATTATCTATTAGACCATCTTGGCCACTGTTTGATTTCCTGTGCTGCTGTAACGTATTACCACAAACTTTGTGGCTTACAACAACATACATTTATTATCTATGGTTCTGGAGTTCAGATGTCCAGAATGGGTTTTGCTGACTAACTCA
>PVJO010033031.1:0-12528 GCA_004026905.1 Hystrix cristata | reverse complement strand
GTCTGTCTGCCTGCCGGCCTGTGATTCCTCTTCTGTCTCTTCTGTCTCTTTCTGTAGCCCAGTCACTGCTCTAGATCAGAGATGTTGTCTTATGCTCTGGAATTCACCTTTCCATTTGTCTAGGCTCTGTTTCTCTCATCTCCTAATTCACTCCTGACAACTTCCAACCATCTCTCACTGCTCCTGTATCTCGCTGCACCTACCGAGTTGGCCGTGTGAAGCACACGGAAGCTCACTACAAAAAGCTTCCTGCCACAGTCCTGAGCAGAAAAGCAGAGTATTTTTTAATAGTAGGAAGTTGGGGTCTTTGGCTAATCAATGAAAATGGGTTACTATAATTTTTAAACTTTTAGTTTTATCTCTAATCTGATCACCAGCCTTCACCCCTACATTCGAATGGAAACCTGAAGTTCATACTCTTGTTAACCACCTTGTTGAGTCTTTTCTTACATGTGTGCTATAAATATAGCTAACTAAGAATTACTATCTTACAACTATAATTAATGTCTATGGAGTTACATTTTCCGGTGTACAACACAAGAAAAATGATAAAAATTCTCTGCTCGTAATTTCCATGATCGCAATGACTCTATCAGTAATAAAATATTAATTTGGACAAGAGTAGGTTTTCCTTTTAAGATGTGACATTTTTATATATAACCTTTTCTTATTGCCTTGCCATATATGCCACTTTGGCAAAGATATCACTTCTAAGGCCTGACCACATAAGGTAAGAAACACTATGTATAGACAATGGTTGTCTATATTCGAATAGCAAAGTTTGAATTTTAAAATAGTAGCTAGGTATCTTGGCAATCTTATGGCACTTAAATCCTCCAGTGAGTTATCCACTAACCAGAGAGTTTCAACTCGAATTAATCTTCTAAGCATCCTTTTAAAATTTTCAACTTGATAAGCATCCCCCAAATCTTGAAATGAAATGTTCAAATTCTAAAGGAAAAACAAATAAAAATTAAAAAGTCAGTTTTCATTGGTTATTAAAAGTAGGTATTAATTTAAAATGTGTAATATGTATTATTTCAGCCATTAGTTTTCAGCTCTTCCTTTTTTTGGAGGGGAAAAGGACAGAACCCTCAAACTGATTCTGATGTTCTCTAATGGTACAGAGTGGAGGGGACACACTTCTCTGTGAGAATTGTTAGCTTTGGTGATCAGTTATCATTAAACTCTCTCAGAAATACTCAGGATTCCTATCTATAGAAATTTCAGAGTAAGAAGCATAATTTAAAAGATGAAAACTATTTAAAAGATAAAAGTTCTTAAAACACGAAAACTATTTTGTTTTAGAGTGACTAGTGATACGTACTTAAAAAGCGTTTGCATATTTCAAATGTAGTTTGAAATAGTTTATTTTCACTTTTGATATCAGTCAATTTGTGCTCACTTTAGCAGCACGTATACTAATATCAGTCAATTTGATGAAAAGAAAATTAAAATCATTATTAGCAGTAATATTGCTCCTGAATATACTATTAATAAAGGTCAACTTAGCTTTCTTACCCATATTTTACCACTAATTACAGACAGTAGAAACTATTAATAGAATGATCATCTTCTTCTAAAGAATTGAAGCAAAATAATTTGCTATTTAAGTAAATAAAGATAACTTTATTTTTAGAAAGACTAAGGTCTTGACATTTTTCAACAATATAATTTGATATTTCAAGTTCTATTTTGATAATTATAAACGATCTTCATTTTAAAATACAACTTAAGAAATGGTAAGTTTATATCTATCATATATACTAAATGTCACCTCCTCAGAGTTTTCTTGTTTACTATTATTCACAATTAGTTTTTCTATGATAGTTTAAGATTGTTTAGCCATTCGCTTGGAGTATAGTTAATGAGAGGTCAATTAAGTTTTCTTTATTATCAAGGCTCCATTGGCCTGTACGGTATTTGCATGGTTTAAAAATGCGTCTATAAAGAATGAATGTGTATAAATACCCAAATGACTCCCAGTAAGGAGAGTCACGGAACTGGAAGTGAAGGCTTTGAATGTATTGTTCACAATTTAAAAATATATCAGTAGGTGTATGATATAAATTTTTAAGAGTAATATGTATCCATTTATTATATATTAATAATATAAAATAATTTTTTTAAAAAAAGAAAGCACTGTACCAGGACAAGATATTCTACTTTCAAGTCTTCTTCTAACAACTTGTATAGCCTTGGACAAATTATTTCTTTCTGGACTTTTCTTTTCCTCTTTAAAAGAAAAGAATTTAGACCAGACCCTCTCTGAAGCTCCTCCCCACTCCCTAGTTTTGTAATATGGAGTTCTTATAATACAAGATCAGTCTGTGTGGCACAGGAGGGATAAGGACATGCCAACGAGGAGCTCTCAAACTCACTTTTGTTTCTGCAGAATTTCCTAAGCATCTTCAGTTTTGATTTGATCACTCTACTCTTTTTTGTGAAGAAGTTGCGCTACTCTTTTATTGCTACCAACGCTTATCTTTCTCAGTTATATTTTCAATAATTTGTCCAAACATGACTTAACCTAACCCAGCTGGAACAAGAAGCCTAGTGGTCACAGCCCCACAGCCTCGCGGTGGCCGGGCCGCCTAACTGCAGGGACGGCTCGATGCCAGGGCCTCCGCCAGCTTGATGGTTTTCAGCACAGATTTGGTCTGTTGCAGGGTAGCTGTGTTCAGATCACGGTGGCTGTCCCAGCTGATCAAAACTTTTGCTCTGATGCATTATTTGAGGGATTCCAGATGACATCACAAACTTGTTCATATAGGTGACTGTCCAAAATTCGGCTTCTTTTTTAAATCCAAAGGAATAATTTCATTCTCAACTATTATGAACTTTTTCCCAAGAAATTCAGCAATACCCTCATAAAATAAAAGAGGGTATACAACACATTGTGATGAAGAGAAGGGTAAAAAAAAGAGAAGCAGCCCAAACACTGAATTTTAGAGAGAGCTTTGAAAAGATGCTGAAAGCCTTGGTACTTATGCTGATAACTGCCCAACAAAAAAATGGAGTCATGTTCTACTCAGTGGGGAATATCAGCTTTGTTTTTAAGTTCTCACCGTGCAGTCTTCCCAGTTTTCTTGTAGCCATGTTTCCCATTTGGTTTTTTGTAGGACTCTTCTCTGCGGCAACGAGGTACACCTCACCTGTCTGGAAAGCAACTCTTCTTCAGAAGGTCCTAGGCAAGAATTACATGTGAGATCTTGGAAGCAGGTTTAGGGTACAGGACTGGCATCTTATGTTGGTGTGTAGCCAGTTTTCTGGAAGTTTCACTTGATATCAAGATTGAGGAAAGCATCATTTTATCCGTATTAAACCCATATGATGTGAGCAGTAACAAAGTGCTCTGATCCAGTTGGAGGGGCGTATGGGGCAGGGAAGGCCACACCCTCACCTCATTCTCCACTTTCTAAGTGTTGAGAATTGTTTTTCTTGAAATCTTCTATATAATTTCTTTCTCATCACTTCTGTATCTGTAAGTTCTACACCTGTTGTTGACTTTGTGGATGCAGAACCTCTGGAAAGGGAAGGCCGAATAAGAGGCTCTGATCTGTAAACAGTAAATCAGATTCATATGATGACATTAATAGACATTTAAACCGCCCAATTTTCCTGTTTCTCCTAGTGCGGCAGAAGCCTTGTTTGATGGGCTCGCTCCCTTGGCCCTCTCATCACAAGGTGATTTACACGAGACAGAGGAAATATCTATCCGATCGGGAACTTCATTTCTTTTTCATTTGTTTTGCTTTTCAAGAATGTTTACAGGAAAGCGAATACAGTTATGAAAAAATTAGTGGGGTATTTAAGTTTAAATTATCCATATTTACACTACAATGGTCTAAGTGTCTACAGATGATTGAAGTTTGGCTTTGGGTTACATTTTCACCTAAACCATCTGGCTGGATGTGAGGCTTGGTGGTACAGCACTTGCCTGGGTGCCCAAGGAGCTGGGCTAAGTCCCAACCAGTGCAGAAACAAACGAATCTCACCTACAGATTCCTTTTCAAATCCAATCTAGCACATTACTAGGAGACATGTACCAGTTAAAATATGTAATATCTGTCGTTTCATTAGACTACCTTAAATTTGGGGCTTATACTATAAGGTTCGCAGATAATTTGACAAATTTTCTAGAACTTGTAAAAGGAGTGAAGGGTTATTTCTGTTAATGGCAGGAAAAAATAGGCATGTAGAACTAACTTTTAACCCAATATGATTTATATAGCCCATGAAAATTAGAAAAATCATGAGTATGGTGACTTTAATCTCATACAATCCCTTTTGTGAAGTTGTGGAGTCAGTCCTGATTTTCTCTCTTTTGTCCCTCCATTCAGTGAGCTCCCTGGTCCTTTCAGTTTTCGCCTTGAGAATCTATCTCTTCCTTTTCAATGCGCAGAGTCTCACACCTTCTTCCTGAACCATAACTGCCTTCTGTGGTGTCTCCCTGCTTGCTTCTCTCCTCCAGTATAAACAACACAAGTTGCTGTCCAGCCTTCCTAAAAGAGCTTCTGCCAAACGTATCACATGCTCAGAGATGTCGTGCAGAAATGTCTTACTGCCTGTAAATCCTAGTCATCGAACAAGACTGTCCATCTTCTCCCACTCTCCATTTCCCACTAGTTTGCAAACTTATCCCCCAAATAAGTTTTATTCAAACTTGCCGGGGCTAGAGAAGTCTGCAGTTTCTAGTATAGAGTGCATGTGAGGCAACTGTGTAACTCTAGATGACTAATTGTAATTTCCTGAGTTTCAGTTTTCCGTGTGTGCAAAATACACAGAACGCATGAACCAAGGACCCGATGTAAGCTGTTGTTAGGGATTTAGAAAAACAGAGATTCCTATTGATTTTAGGCCAGCATATAAATTCATATAAATTCATATTGCCACAGGCCCTACAATCTTTATTCTGCTACCCAAGGCAAACTTCCTTTCTTATAATCTCAGCCAGGCCCATGAAAACAATCCCGCAAAAAATTATTTTAATTGCCTCCCAACACCAACATATTTTATGTCTACATGTCATACCTAGTACCTTTATATTCTTTTCCCCACTCTATTTTTCTGGTAAGCATGATTCCCCTCTTTTTATAGGTAAAGAATACAAACACACACACACACGCACACATAGAAAAAAATACAGGAAAGGAACACTGAAGAACAAACTTTGCTTTTGTGGCATGTGTGTCTAGACTATGATAGGAAATAATGAGTCCATTTGTGAAGGATTTATGGAAGGCAGTAAGAGAACAGTACAGTATTTCATTATCTTGTTATGAACATTAGTTTTTTGTTTTGTTTTGTTTTTTGTTTTGTTTTTTTTCACCAGGGGGCAGTGGAGGCCAGGCTGTTATCTGCTGCCAAAGGATTTTTCTCCTACTGAACTGCGCTGTTGCCACCCAGAAATCTTTTGACCTTCAGTGTGATAGGGTCAATCAACTTACAAATAAAATAACCTCGAATAGGAAAAGTTCATCTTTATTGATGAAAATGACTGGACTTAAAAATCAGAAAGCAGGGGCTGGGGATTTAGCTCAGTGATTAGAGTGCTTGCCTTGCAAGCACAAGGCCCTGAGTTCGATCCCCGGTACCACCAAAAAAAAAAAAAAAAAATCAGAAAGCAGAAAACTGGAGTAATCATCTAATTGGCCAGAGATACTTTTGAGATGTATTGTCTTTAACTCACCCCACCTCCAATTTGATAGCTTTCTCTGTGTACTAGATACGCCAGAGTTATTAAAGTCTGCCCTGTATTGTTTGTTTGAGTGCTATTGATGCTCTGCTCTTTAATTATTTGTCTTTACCATAGCTTTCAAAGATTTA
The DNA here is from genome assembly GCA_004026905.1 of Hystrix cristata. Classification (NCBI taxonomy): domain Eukaryota; kingdom Metazoa; phylum Chordata; class Mammalia; order Rodentia; family Hystricidae; genus Hystrix; species Hystrix cristata. The sequence continues at coordinate 6,699 of PVJO010033031.1, read as the reverse complement.
TTTGACGTTGGAAGCCAAAGATCACTTCCACTGTGAGGCATTATATAAAATTGGATTCGTATTTTTGCCCAGGCTTAGTTGGTAATTGAAAATATATCTCAGCAGCAAAGAACCACAGACTGGAATACATGACAGTTCAGGGCTGTTGTGTTTCACCTGCTACCTCTGAGCTTGTTCTTTATCCCCTCACTGGATTTGTAACTTGTAACAGCAGTCACTGAATTAACTTGCTGGAAGATTTTCAAGCAAAAATGTATCTTTTAAAAGAATTCTGCCAACAATTTGCTCTTTTGCTTCGTTTAATTGAGCGAAGCTAAATTGGTCTTAATCTGGAATCAAAGCCTTGGGAAAACGATGTTTATCACACACAAGATTACCTTTCTTTCTTAAAAACTTCATCTGTAAGTACAATTTGGGCAATTGAGATCAACTGAAATAGTTTTGATGAATGCTTCAGGATCTAATCTGGGAGGAGGAGGATTCTTATCAGAATGCTTTTCGAAGCACTTGTTCTTCATCTCACAACAGGAACATAAACCAAATTAAGGGGCATCTATTTTCTCTATAGTTGGAGGTGATAGGATTTTTCTAGTGCTTTCCATCTCATAGATCATGCTCTGTTCCTTTCAAGACTAGTCACTTAGGAGAGATTGGGCACTGCCAGCCTACAGGAGGGAAATGCGCCTTTCTCTCCACAGAGCAGTGGTGCCCTCTGCCCAAATGGTCAGCACGGTCATTATGTGGGATTGGTTTTGCTGATCAATGACCATAGCACACGACCTGGCCACTTAAATTGGGCTGGGGAAATCAGTCTGTCCTCTTTACACACGCTCATTTTCAGTTTATTCTCATGTTTTATTCTCATCATCTCCAGTTTCTGTAGATCCTCTAACCTCCTCTATGGTCCTTGTGTACTCAGAATACAATTTCTTTTTGCCTCATTATGGCTGCTACAATCATTAAGGACTGTGCCACACACGCATACACATATACTACACCCTCATTTTATCACTCCTTTTGCATTCAAGTTTCTTTTTCTTTCCTCAACTGTCTTAAACTAGTGTTTCTCCTACTATAGCCCTCAGATCATCTGCAAAAGAATTTCCTGTAACACTTTCTCACACATCCATGTTCTGGAGTCGCATCTTTACTAACTACCTCAGAGTCTTTGCTCACAGGAGCTGGGAATGTGAATTTTTCACATGCCACGCTTTAAGAACCAAACTGAATGCCATAATTTCACCACATAATATAGCATTCTCTTCCTTTTACTGAAGAATTCCTTACAAATCTCACACATTTGGCTTCTATTTGCCTGGTCTGTTTCCTTCTGGATATTGTAAAACTTTTTCCTCTTTGAAAAAATATTCTCTCTAAGGTCTGAAAAGGACATCTAACTTGTTTCAGCAGTACTTTTTACTAAAATTCAAAAATAAGACTCAGTGCTTAGCTGCCAATAGAGTTGAGTTAAACCTAAGAACACATTATACTCAAAGTTTAAGAAAATTATGTTATTTCAATCTTCTTTCACTAAATGACTGAGCAAAAGAAGACAAGTCTTATTTAGGTAAGGTAATGCCACTGAGAGAGAGAAATGAGCAGATGAATACATCTAAAGCAACTTTTTTCTAAATAAGTAGTGCAATTATACAGTCCTTCAAATACTGATGGACAAATGCCAAGATAGTTGATGTTCAGACTAAGCACTCGCTAAAGCAGGAATTATGTCACCTTCTTTCTTTTTTTTTTTTTTTTTTTTTTTTTTTTTTTTTTTTTTTTTTTTTTTTGTGGTGCTGGGGATCGAACTCAGGGCCTTGTGCTAATCACTGAGCTAAATCCCTAGCCCCTATGTCATCTTATTTCCTTGGCCTTGGAGAAACACAAAAGATCTCAGAAATCCATAGTCCATGTTCTTAACGTTTATAATCTCCTGAAAGTGTAAGAAAACTTGGATTTGTGATGTCCAAGAGAAGGAAAAGATGATTATTTTGGCTCCAGCAGAGAGAGCTAGTTCACCTTTAATCTTGTTCTTATGCTATCTGGGCCCTAAACGAACTGGATGGTGCCTACCTACCTTGGGTGAGGGTGGATCTTCCTTACTTAGCATGACCATGGGAGACCTTTTCACCTTCTCGTGTCTTCTTTAAATTCTCTCTTCAGAGTTCTATAATTTCCATTAGAGAGGGGTCTTACACATCCTTGGTTAGGTTTGTCTCTAGTTATTTTTAAAAGCTATTGTGAATAGAATAGTTTTACTTTTTTTTTAAATCAGTGGGTTCATTTAGAAGTTATTGATTTTTATAATTTGCTACTTTGCTGAATTTGTCTATCAGGACTAGAAATTTTCTAGGGGAGTATTTAGAGTTTTCTTAGTATAGGATGATATCATCTGCAAGCACAGGTAATTGGACTCCACCCTTTCTAATTGGTGTCTTTTTTTATTTCTTTCATTGGCCTAATTATTCTGGCTTAATTTTCAAGGACTATATTAAAGAAGTGTTGTCAGGGTGGATATCTTTGTCTCATTCCTGATTTTTGGAGAGATCCATTAAATTTTCCCCAAACAGTACGATGTTGTCTGTGGTTATGTGCTACCTTCTATCATTTTGTTGGCCTTATAAATGTTTGAGTCTTTCCTGATTCTCATTTCCTTATCGATTTTTCTCTTATGCACATAGGATTCCTTTATATAGCCTCTGTAATGCTGGCTTAGTGGGCATGAATTACTTTTCGCTTACTTGAAAAGTTTTTCTGCTTCATTTTGAAGGAGTTTTTCTGGATATAATCTAGGTTACAGTTATTTGTTTTAAGGTCTCAAAATACATCATTCTTTGCCATCTGATGTTTAGAGTTCACACTAAGTAATTTGTTGTTGTTCTGATGAGTTTTTCTTCATAGAAGACCTGGTGTTTGTATTTTGCAGCTTGCAATACAATTTTTTTGTTTTTTACTCTTAGCCTTTTAACCATAGTATGATGACTTATGGACTTTATTATTATTTTCATAATAAATAAGTGGACTTTATTTTCTAGTCATGTCTATTTGGGACTCTAAAATCCTCCTGTGCCTGGATGTTTGTAACTTTCTCAAGATTTGGGAAATTTTTTTATTATTTCACTAAATAGATTTTCTATGCCTTTATCGGCATCCATCTGTTCCAAAAACTTACAAGTATAGGCTTTTAATTGCGAACCAGTGTTCTTGCATATTATTTTTATGGTTTCTTATTTTCTTTATTACTATCTGAATAAATCATCAACTCTCTCAAGCCCTGAAATCTTTCTTCCACTTTATCTAGTCTATTAGAGTTTCTACTGAGTTTTTTTATTTAATGAGATTTCGCTTATAAGATTTCAGTTTTATTTTTTCACAATCTCTATCACTTTATTTTTTTTTTCATTCCTACCCTGTATTGTCTTCCTTAATTCAGTCAGATGTTTTTCTGTATTCTCTTGGAATTCATTGATTTTTAAAGAGTTATTTTTTGATTTATTTATCTGGCTTTTCAACTACTTCAATATCATTGAAGTCAGTTATTAGAGGATTATGAATGTTTGAAGAACTCATGCTTCCTTTTTCATATTTCTTTAACTTGTGTGCTGCAAGTTGCACTTATGTTGGATTGCTACCTTGTCTACTTTTGTGTAAGGGCGCTTCTCTGGAACAGCCTTCTCTTGATAGTGTGTTCTAGGATAGTGGGCTGTTGTAGAGTCCTGAATATACTCACAAGTGGGTTTCATAATACAGTTTCTGTTACCTCTCTGGTAGTGATTAGTGTATTTTGACCTCATGCATATTATGTTAGCATCTAAGGATCGTGTTTTCTCTGTAAGTCTTACCAGAATAGAGGCTTCTAATTGATCAGACAATTGTTTTCTCTGTAAGTCTCACAAGAATAGAGACTTTCTAGTGGGCCAGGCAATGGATCAGGCGGTGGAGTATATGGGTCATGGGGTATGTATGCAGATTTTATGATAAAGGACTCCACAGAACTAAAATTCACAGTAATTACTTTAAATAGTTTTCAGATTTCTATCTTTCTATTTTTTCAATATTTAGTAAAGAATATTAATTGTTTATGTAATCAGTTTTAAGAATATTCCTTTAAATGTAATTTTGGTATATCAGTTCCATGGTACTGAAAAAGGAATATTTTCCACCCTTAAGAAATGTGTTTTATTCATAAAATAAAAAAACCTGCTGAGAGCATGTACATATTTACCTTCTCTTACTCTTGGGCAATGCAGTTGACTTCCTTGAATGTCATGTTGTTCTACCTTGTGCCAAGTGAGATACTTGCAAGAATCTGAAGGAAGCTTTAAATAAGAAAGAAGAGAAATATCATCTGGCAATATGTAATTTATTTACTTCTTTGGGTAAGAACAATACAAATCCATGCCAAACATTATCCAAACTGGATTCCAAATATCCAATGATGTGTTTACCGAAGTCATCTTAGTGCATTCTAAATCATGTGTTCCTACTTGATGCTGAATTCCCAACACCTGCAATTGATTTTGTTTGATGATAAATGACATAACTAAATATATGCCCACATCATTACCCCACTTAAGCCAGCTCTGATAAATCACCCTTTAATATTTATGGAATATTTCATGAGGAATCTCATTCTGTTTTAGAACAGTTCTAATTAAGATATCTTCATTATGTGGATCCTCTTCATTATATAATTCTTCTGACTTGCTCCAATTGTGCAAGATCTGCCCTTGCAAGTTTACATAAAAGAATTCCTCTATATGGGTTAACTATTTATTTCTTTTTATTTTCTATTTGTACATGTTTGCAGTACAGTACATAATGTTCATATTCCTTATGTGGAGTTGGTGCATGTACATAACACATCTTAATTCCATTTTTCATTCCCTTTCCCTCCTTTCCGTCTGTCTGCCCTTCATGCTTCCCTTCCCATTTGAGTGATCTCCCTACTTCCTATCACCTGTCTTTTATTTTGTTCTTTATAATTTGGGTTTCTCGTGTAAGAGAAACCATGTGATATTGAAGCTTGTGTGTCTGATTTTTTTCACTTAACATTATGGTCTGAAGTTACATCTGCTTTCCTACAAATGATTCAAGTTTATCTTTTGTAATGTAGGCCATTGTGTGTAAACACCATACCTTCTTTATCCACTCATCTATTGGTGGACATACAGGCTACTTCCAAAATTCAGGTAATTTGAATTGTGCTGCTATAATTGTGGGTATGCATACTATTTTAAATGTTTGATAACATTGTCATCTTCCTCCAGAGTCACTCAATTGTTGCTCACAGATCTTGGTTTAAAAATTATTAAATATGCTAGTGGTTCTTCTTGGGAAAATTTCCAAACTGTAAACAGTCTTTTAAATGTGTAGCCAGTGCTGAAAGGATTATTTCAAGTTTGGTTATCTTTCTTGTCCTGGACAGTACATTATCTCCCAAAACATGTGCTGAGATCATATTTGAGGGAATTTTATACTGTTTTCTAACACTAAGGTTGTAGTTCATCAAAGTTACCAGTATTTTATATAGCTCGTGATGGTTTCAAGGTTAACACAAACATAAGTCATATTACTTGAAAAGAATGTTGTGTTAAATATGTATATACACCATAGATTCATTCTTCTGTTTACCAGTATATAAACAAACCAACCCAGAATATTTAAAGAAATGTCATTAAAGTGTTTGAAACTGTTGTGTTAATCTTATTGACTAGTATTTCACATAGATTATGCTTTCTTCTACTTGTAAATCTGTCTAACTCATAAAAACACAAAAACCACTTCCATCATTAGATAAGCTTATCAAGCTCTGGATTAAACCAATTTAAACATTTTTCTTTCATAAAGAACTTCTCAAAAATTTTAATCTGCTAAGTACATTGTCAGTTCATGCTATCATGTATTTCTCCAGACATTCAAGCCATAAAACCTTTTATTTTGTTGCAACACATGGTACCAGAGCAGAGAGGGGACAAGGCTGCCACAAAGTAAATAGGAAAGAGGTGGATTTTTAAATAATAATAATTTAACATTGATCTTTTAACTGTAGTACTTATTAAATGACATTGATTGTTCCAATGAGTATCTCATTATCTTGATTTTAAAAGTAGGACTAGCAACAGAAGCTCCCTGGTTTATTAACAATAAGTCTACAATTTAATAAATGGTTTTCTGAGCTTGTCTGAGAATTTGCTAATGAGCTTTCAAAGAATTAGCTTATCCTTTTGAACTTTTTTTACAACAACCAAAAAAAATACATTTTGATTACTACAGAATATAATGATCAGATCTACTGTTGGTTATTCAGTTTATGTGTTTATAGAAGCTGCTTTCCTAGCATGCTATGTGCTTTTAGAATTTTTCTTTTCTTGCTTCTATTACAGAATAAAAATTTCTTGCAAGTTAAATTCCCTGGGGCTGCTACACCCTTTGCCTCTTTGTACTATTTTATGAGACTTGTATTGGAAAAAGAAAAGAATCTAAGTTAAAGCTGTATTTGAGAGGAAAGCTTTCATTTTTTACCTCACATCTAATGTTGTATAGGAAACCTGTTTACAAAAAATGGTATGTGGTTAATTTAGAGCGTCTGGCATTGTAGAGAACTAGATATTGCACATCTTTATGCACTTCCAGGTAAGGTTTTCAATGTTGTATGACTGTTGTTTCTCTCTAAAGGAATAACGAATATTTGTATTTAGT
>PVJO010033030.1:0-12513 GCA_004026905.1 Hystrix cristata | reverse complement strand
GTCACACCTTCACGTTTAAGATCCCCCAGCTCACCCTCACCCCTCACCCATGCTGGGGTGCTGAGCATGGAACCCAGGGCCCATTCTAGGCGGGAGCCCCACTGCTGAGCTGCACCCCAGCTCTCAAGGGTTCCTGAGTATGACTTCCAGAGTTAGGGGAGACCTCAGCCATCTCTCTCAGCCTTTCCTTTTGGGGTCCCCTCCCAGAAAGGAAAATGCCCCTCCTCACCCCAAACCTGAAGTCAGGCTCATCCACGTAGACCAGGCGGGGTGCGCAGCTCTTGGTGGCTCCCGGAGGAGTGGGGCTGATGGGGGGCCTTAAAAGTGTCCCCATCCTGTCCATCTGTGCCCCCAAACAAGCCTCCCAATGTGTATCCAGCCCAAACGCACACGTGCGCTGGCACACACCTGGACTCCCACACTTTCCAAACTCTACAGCTGTCCCTTGGCCTGGGGGGGTCCATCTGCATCAAGGGGGAGGGAAGGGAGGCTGAGGCAGGAAGGAGTTAAGAGGGACACAGCCAAATCCTGGAAGGGAGGAAGCAGGAGAGGAAGTCCACCCCCCAGACAGGAATTCCTGAAATTGGCGGGTGGAGTGGGTGAGACCTCAGGACCCTGAGGTGACTGAGAAGGGGGTCTGGGGTCACAGGACCACTTAGGGTCACGATCGCAGCCCCGGAGTCCCAAGCAGCACCCCAGCCCAGAGGGAAGTTCGCGGGGTGTTGTAGGGTTTACTGGGCGATGACGATGGGCAGAGGGGCCCCAACAGCGTGTGAGACAGACAGAGAGCCACAGAGAGAGACAGAGACGGGCAGGGAAAGGGAGGGATGGTCCATCCCCGAAGAGCTGGAGGCAGGCAGAGCGAGTCACTGAGACCGAGGACTCTGCTGGAGACAGAACAGAGGGGGACAGAGGAGGCAGGACAGGAGCCGAGGGGCGGGCGGCGCACCGACCCCGAGACGCCGGGGAGAGACACGGGCGACACGCGCCCGGAGCGGGGACACGGATGGACACGGGGACCTCGCATCCGCGCGGGAGATGCGGACGCCGGGGCCAGGCGGGGGCGGGGCCAGGACGACGCGGGAGACTGAGGCAGGAGAGTCGCGGGGATGGGGAGGCCTCCTACCTGCGCGGCGGCGGCGCCTTCGGCTGCGACCCGGTCCCGACTCGATGGCGGCTCCGTAACCCAGCGGGCGCCCCCGCGGGGCAGGACAGCGGCGACTCCCGGTGGCCCCGGCCTGAGTCGCCCGCCCAAGCCCCGCCCTGACCGGTCCCGCCCCCGTTAACTCCTCCCCTGCCGCGCCCCTCAGCCCGCGAGGTCTTCACACCCCTGAAGCCTCCCAGCCCAGAAACTCAAAGTCCCGAGCCAGAGCCTCACCCCACCCCACCCCACCGCATTACCACCCCCTCTTTCTTTGGTGGGTTTTTGGTTTTTTGTTTTTTTTTTTTTTGAGACAGAGTCTCACTATGTACCCCCGGGTGGCTGAGAATTTAGCAGCGATCCTCCTGCCTCAGCCTACCCAGTAGTGGGATGATAGGTTTGTGCCCCCATGCCCGACTCTCATTAACTCTTCGCTCATCTTCCCTCCTTCCTGCCACGATCCTCCAACTTCACCCGGCCTGAGGGAAAGGCTTCCCCCTGGACCTTCCCTTGGCAGTCAGTTCCTCCCTTGGAGGCCCCAGGCCTAAATCTTTCAACTTCTGGTCTTTAACCTTCTGCAAAACTCCCCCCTCCCCCAGTTCAGCCAAGGGAGAGAACAAATCCCCCCTCCCAGGACAGGGCCGCTGGGAAGGAGCCCTGGGGCTTACAATGTTGACCAGATACCTGCAGGGACTTTAGCCTAGTGACCTCCCTGCCTCAATTTCCTCTACCTCCTGGTGGCCTAGGTCTGTAATCCAAGCACTTGGGAGACTGAGCAGGAGGATCACAGGTTCAAGGCCAGCCTGGGCAATTTAGTGAGAGCTTGTCTCAAAAATTTTTTAAATGTTTTGTAAAATATTTAACAAGGGGCTGGGGATTTAGCTCAAGTGGTAGAGCACTTGCCTAGCAAGCACAAGGCCCTGAGTTCAATCCCCAGCACCAAAAATAATAATAATAATAATTAAATAAAATATTTTAAAAGGCTGGGAATGTCGCCCAGTGGTAGAGGGCCCCTGGTTCCATCCCCAGTACCAAAACAAAAACAAAACCTGTAAAAGATGTCACTCTGCAGCCCAGCACTCCCCATTTCATCCCTTGGCTTCATTCAGTACAGCAAGTCCTGACAAATGACTATGCCATACAACTAAACACCCAAACTGGGCCAGGCAGGCCCATCTTCTGGAGAGCTGTTCTACAGTCCTTTTCAGGCAACACACCCTACTTCAACCCGAGACACAACTCTGTTCTTTCTCTTCTTTCTTTCTTTCTTTCTTTCTTTCTTCTTTCTTTTAGGCACTAAGGATCAAACTCAGGGCGTTGCGCTTGCCAGGCAAGCACCCTACCACCCAACCCTGTCCTTTCTTTTCTTGTTTATGTATTTTGGGTTTTTTGAGACAGGTCTCACTATTTAGTTTAGACTGGCCTTGAACTCACTATGTAGCCCAGACTGGTCTCAAACTCATGGGGATCCTCCTGCCTCAGCCTCCCCAGAATGGTCAGATTAGATGTGTGAACCACCATGCCAAGTGCTGTTCTTTCTTTTTGGACCAGAGATTAATTTTGTGTGTTTTAGAACTTCACCTAAATGAAGTCATACAGTTTAAACCGGACAAATGAAAAAGGGAGCTATTACAATCATTCGCTCTATGGCCCTGGACAGGCAACTTCACCTCGCTGAACCATATTAGTCCCTTGAGAGATCCTGAGGGAAACAGGAAGTGAGAGATTAAAGAACCCAGGAACCCTGAGACGTGGGCACAGTTAAAGACAGCTCCAAAGAAGTGTTGTGATAATCTAATATGTGTAAATACCAATAGTTTCTTTTTTAGGTGGAGGACTAATAGTTTCAAAACAAGCGCACACACTCTCCCGGCAGCCCAGTGATCAGCACAAACTCCTCTAAGGTGCAATTCTGAAGCAGGGTTGGGCAGTGCACACCTGTAATCCCAGCACTCTGGGAGAATGAGGCAGGAGGATCTCAAATTGGAGACCAGCCTGGGCAATTTAGCAATTTAGGAGAGCCTGTCTCAAAATTAAAAGAGAAAAGGAAAGAAAAGGGACTAGGGACGTAGCTCACTGTGAAGGCCCTCAGTTCAATCCCTAGTTTAAAATAAATTTTTTAGTGCCTGCTGTGGGTTTAGGGTCCCCTTCTCTCGAGGGCTCCCCCTAAATTTATGCAGTGATTCAGTCCGGATGCTGGCAGTAAACAGGCAGCCATCTGAAGAGTTCGACGGGGAACATTTACGGAGGGGCAGTTTTGAGAGCGGTTGACCTGTGGAGGAACGAATGGGCCCATGAGAGCCACCCCCGACTCTCTCAACTCCGCCTCAAGGCTCCAGGCTGCGTCTCTAATCTGCAGATCCCAACAGGAGGTGGAGGCCAGGGACGCTCGTGGATGGAGTCCACACAGGGCAGTCTCCAAGGGCCCAGCGCAGACAAGAAAAGCAGCAGTGACCCTGGATGGCACATGGAGAATCACCAACATTTTTCCATAATTTTCAAGTCTTATTTTTCCATGCAGGTCCCTATCTGGTCATGAGGGGGCGATAGAACACCGACTGCCCCAGTAACAGGGCCACTCGCGTAGCGCTGAGCCACTACGCCGCTCTTGGACTGCCAGAGGAGTCCCTAGGTGGAGACAGGAAAGCAGGCTGTGACACGAGAGTGGCAGAAAAATGGCCTCGAAAATGTAGAGAAGGCTGCTGGGTGTGGTGGCACACGCCTGTAATCCCAGCACTCTGGAGGCCGAGGCAGGAGGATCTCCGAATTGAGGCCAGTTTGGGCTATATAGTGAGTTCAAGGTCAGGGTGAACTGAAGAGCAAGATGCTGTCTCAAGCAACCCAAATCCTGGTATCGCGGCTGATGCTCAGTGAGTGAATGCTGTCTGGCTCTAATGGACACCCTTGGCCAGGAAGGTGGAGGGGATGGATCGCTCTGACATGATGTTTGACTCTAGTGGCTGTCATTGTTGATGGCTGTTGTCATCTGGAGTGGTCCATCTTGGGCAGCCTCTCCTGGAGACCATGGACAATCCTTTTCAGGGGCCGCAGGAGGGTACTAGGGTTCTCCTGCAGGAAGTTTCCTCTCCTGAAGAAGAGGTGGGCTGCAGAAGTGGTCACTCTGAGACGCTGCAGGGGTCACCTCACAGGTGAGGCACCGAAAGGAAGCACGAAGTTCTGCAAAATTCTTTTTTTCTTATTTTATTAGTACATGCTTGCAATTCACACAGTTTACAATCTTTTTTTTTTTTCCTAATCCCCTTTGCTCTCCCCCTTCCCTCTCCTCTGGTTCCTCTATTACCTTTTACATACTTTTTTTTTTTTTTTGGTGGTGCCGGGGATTGAACTCAGGCCCTTGTGCTTGCAAGGCAAGCACTCTAATCACTGAGCTAAATCCCCAGCCCCAACTTTTACATACTTATTGATATTATATGTCTTAGCTCATGTTATGGTGTATGTTTACATTGGTTGGAGTTATTAGGATCCTCTACATGGCACATCTTTATTCCTCTCACTTCCCCTTTCCTTCCTCTTCACCCCTCGTTCTTGTTTCCTTGGACAACTTCCCTATTGAATGAGATCTGTCCCTTTGTCATTTTGGGGGGGAACAGTGTTGGGGATCAAACTCAGGGCATTGAGCTTGCTGGGCAAGCGCTCTACCCCTGAGCTAAATCCTCAGCCCCTATTGATTGATTCTTTTGCTGTACAGAAGCTATTTAGTCTGATATAATCCTATTTGTTGATTCTTGCTACTATTTCCTGTGCAATGTTTAGAAAATCCTTTCCTACACCTATGTCTTCAAGTGTTTTACCTATTTTATCTTCCAGGTTTAATGTTTCTGTTTTAGTGTTTAGATCTTTGATCCATTTTGATTTTAATTTAGTATATGGTGAGGGAAAAGGACCCAGTTCCAGTCTTCTACAAACAGATAACCAGTTTTCCCAACACCACTTACTCAATAGGCTGTCTTTCCTCTAACACGCTTTTGGACACTTTGTTGAATATCAAATACTTGAATATGTCTGGGGAGATTTCTGCATCCTCTATTCTGTTCCATTGATCTATGTGTCTGTTTTTGTCCCAGGACCGCAGCGTTTTTAATCACTGTTGCTTTGTGTATATCTTGAAGTCTGGTATTGCTGTGTTGCCTGCTTCGCTCTTATTGCTCAAAATTAATTTTGTTATTTGGGGTCTCTTCTGGTTCCATATGAATTTTAGGATTGTTTTTTCTAGATCTGTAAAGTATGCTGTTGGTATTTCGATTAGGACTGCATCGAATCTGTATAAAAGTTTTGGAAGGATGGCCATTTCGACAATACTGGTTCTGCCTATCTAGGAGCAGGGGACATCTTTCCCTTTTCTGATGTCTTCTTCAATCACCTTCTTCAGAGTACTGAGTTTTCTTTGTAGAGGTCTTTTACTCCCTTGGTTAGGTTAATTCCTAGATATTTCATTTTTTTTTTGTTTCATTTTTCTTGAAGTGACTGTGAATAGTATTGTTTTCAGAATTTCCTTCTCAAAAAAAAATTTCCTTCTCATCCTGTTCATTGTTGGTATACACAAATGCTAACGATTTTTTGTTTTGTTTTGTTTTTTTGGTGCTGGGGATCGAACTCAGGGCCTTGTACTTGCAAGGCAAGCATTCTAACCACTGCACTAAATCCCCAGCCCCCCATGCTAACGATTTTTGTATGTTGATCTTGTATCCTGCTACTTTGCTGAAATTGGTTATTAATTCTAAGAGGTTTTTGGTGGGATTCTTTGGGTCTTCTATGTAGAGTATCATGTCATCTGAAAATGATAATTTTTTTATTTTTTGAAAATGATAATTTGACTTCTTCCTTTCATATATATATATTTTGGGGGGGATCAAACTCAGGGCCTTGTGCTTGCTAGGCAAGCACTCTAACCAATGAGCTAAATCCCCAGCCCTCTTTCCTATATTTGTCCCTTTTCTTTCTCTTGCCTAATTGCTCTGGCTAATGTTTCAAGTACTGTGTTGAATAACAGAGGTGATAGTGGACATCCTTGTCTTGTTCCTGATTTTAGGGGGAATGCTTTCAGTTTTCCCCCACTTAGTATGATGCTGGCTATTGGTTTGTTATAAACAGCCTTTATCATATTCAAGTGTGGTCCTTCTATGCCTGTTTTCCTTAGAATTTTTATCATGATGGAGTGTTGGATTTTGTCAAAAGCCTTTTCTGCATCTACTGATATGATCATGTGGTTTTTGACTTTTGTTCTACAAAATTCTTGTTTTGTAATATCCACAAACTCCTACACATTGGCCATTCCACTGGAGCAGTGGTTCCCGAGACCTTGGCCTGTCTGGAGCTCTCTTGAGTGCAGATTCTCAGGAAGGGCAGCCTTGGTTCCAAGCCCTAAATCATGTTTCTTAAAAGGTGAAAGAATCAACTGGTCATGGTGGCACACACGTGTGATCCCAGCACTTGGGAGACTGAGGCAGGAAGATCATTGGGAGTTCGAGGCCAGCCTGGGCTACATAGTGAGTTTAAAGCCAGCCTGGACTGCACAGGGAGACTCTATCTCAAAAAGACAAAACAAAAGAAAAGAAAACAAAAAATCCCCAGCACCCAAAAAAATAAAAAATAAAAAGATATGAGAATCATAACAACTCAGTGGCAATCTGCTTTGCACACTGGGCCTTATGAGTTATTAAAATAGTGAAACAGGCTGGAATAGTTCTCTGCGTAAGCTAAGTCAGCCCAGGGTGCTGAAAATTTTGTACTTCCTAGGGCTTCTCAGCTTGGCAAGGCACACATGGGATGATTTTGAAGGAGCACAGAGTTTAGATGCTTTGGAAACAAAGGAGGTTTCTTTCTTTCTTTCTTTTTCCTTCTCTTAATTAGTATTTTTGAGATGGGATGTTGCTATGTAGCTCAGGCTGGCCTTGAAATCATGGTGATCTTCCTGCCTCAGCCTCATGAGTGCCGGGATTATAGGCGTGAGCCACCATACCCTGCTGGAAGTTTCTTTCTTTATTTTATTTCCTTCTACCTGCCCCTCACCCCAAGCTCAAACCTAGGGTCTCCAGCATACTAGGCAAGCTAGCACTAAGCCACACCACAAAACGGGTTTCTAATCTTGGCATCCTCTTTGAAAAACACCAGCCAAACTAAGCATGATTATGCAGGCCAGCTATTCCGGAAGCTGAGCCAGGAGGATTGCTCAAACTTCCAAGAGTCGGAGAGCGGCCTGGGTAACACGGTGAGATGCCATCTCTCAAAATTTTTTTCAAAACAGCCTTGCAAGCACAAGGTCCTGAGTTTGATCCCCAGCACCAAAAAAAAAAAAAAAAAAAAAAATTTCAAAACATTAAAAATGGACAAGGAACTTTCAGATTCACTTGTACTTCCTCAGACAGTAACTATTGTAAAGGTTGAGGCCCACACAAAAAGCAGTAAAACACAAGCGAAGGGAAATTTGCTATCAGATTATTATTCCAGAATTCCAGATCAGCAGCCTTCATCAAGTTCCCGTTCTATCTGTGTCCTCTGAGGATAAATCTCTAGAGGAATCCAAGGAGGCCATGATAATATGCCACTCTTCAGGACCCAGTTTTCAAAGGAAAGAATAGAAAAAAATCTGATGTACCCGCCACAGATGCTCTCTGGTGTTCTTCAGATGGCTGCTTGGTGGAAACAGATGGTTTTAAAGGGTCCTCTGTCAACTCAGTGTCCCCAGGATACCACTTGCAGTGCCCCCTTCTGTGATGGGGAAGGAATTCACTGAGCTGTATGCCTACTTGCCTGGCCTTTGGTTGCCAGATCTTTGGCTCAACATTATTCTAGGTGCTTCTGGGAGGGTTATTTTGGAGGAAATTAGCTCTTAAATCAGTTGCACTCCCCACAGGAGATCACCTCCTACAACGAGGTTTGGCCTCGTTGCCAAATTTAAAGGATCTAATAGAACAAAGACTGACTCCTAGCAGACAGGAATTCTGCCAGCAGATGGCCTTCGGCCTCTAACTGCCTCGGGGCTCTTCCCTGGGGACAATCAGAATGTCCATCTGTGGGTGGTGAACCATCACTTAATTCCATTAAATTTTGGGATTTATTCCATAGAATAGATAACGGGAATGGGGTCTTCAAACTCCCACTCATTGTTGAACCTGAACGCCAGGGTGTCACCATAGTGACACAAATTCGCTGAGGTCCTAGTAAGTACTATCACCTGTTTCCGCGTTTATCCCGCTTTCCTCTGCCTGCTCCCAGAGGGTCAGGTGAGGGCATGTCAGGCCCAGGTATGTTACACTAATCCCGCCCCGCAAAAGGGTGGATACATGACCAGATCTGGCCAATCAGACCACCCCATCGCCTGGGCCACAGGGATTGGTTCAAGAGGTAACATGAACAAAGCTGAGCCAATCAGATTCCCCCTAGACATTCTTACTTGTAAATGTGAGACTTTCCCCTCATATGGCCGGATGGAATGTTTGTGAAAGTAAACTAACCTAATCATGGCTAATATTTTAGAGCACTTGTATGCCAGTCACTGAACTAAATGCATGTATTTAAGTAATTTAATTTTCATAGCCTTCTTAAGGGGCAGTTGCCCTTAACTCCATCTCATACGTGGAGGAAACTGAGTTTAAAGAAGAAAATCTCTCCCCAGGAGGGTGTGATGCTGCTTGGTGTAATCCAAGCACTTTGGGGGGCTGAGGCAGGAGAATCATAAATTCGAGGCAGGCCTGGGCAACCTAGCAAGATCCTGTCTCAAAATTAAAGAAAGAAAGAAAGCTGGGGATGTAGCTCAGTGTGAAGATCCTGGGTGCCGATCCCCAGGGGTGAAAAAGAAAAAAAAGAGTCCCATCTGTGGTTCTCATGCCCAGAGTTTTTTACGTTGTAAATGGTTCAAAATAAATCAAAACATTTCATGAGTGTGAAAATTATGAGAAATTCAAATTTCATTATCTAGAGTTTTATCTGGAGAGAGTCCAGCTCATTCATGTATGCAAGTCTGTGGTTGCTTTCCCACCACAATAGTTAATGGTGACAGAGACGAGCGGCTCACAAGACAAAAACAGTTATTATCTGGCTTTCTGCACAGTGTTTGCCACCCTCTGATTTAAAATACTGTACCAAACTGAGCCGGGTAGGTTGGCGCACGCCTGTAATGCTATCTCTTAGGAGGCTGAGGCAGAAGAATCAGGAGTTTGAGGCCAACCTGGGCTACACAATGAGATTCAGTCTCAATCAGTAAATAAAATACATGACAGGCATGGTGGCACATGCCTGTAATCCCAGCACCCGGGAGGCAGAGGCGGGAGGATCGCCTCAAGTTCAAGGCCAGCCTGGGCTACTAGTGAGTTCAAGGCCAGCCTGTACTACAAATCAAGACTCTGCCTCAAAAAAAAAAAAAAAAAAAATTTAAAAAATGAATAAAATAAAAAACTGGAACCGGGAAGCCCAGAATGGTGATGTGCACCTGTAATCCCAGCACTCTGGGAGGCTAGGCAGGAGGCTTACAAGTTTGAGCCCAGCCTGGACACCAGAGTGACTTAGGGAGACCCTGTCTCAAAAAAAATTAAAAAGAGATGGGGATGTAGCTCGATACAAAGGCCTTAGGTTCAATTCCCAGCACACACACACCACCCATTAAAATAAATAGAATAGAATGGGGGCGGGGTGTTGCGCTGTGGCAAGTACACATGCTTAACATTCTCAAAGCGCTGGATCCAGCACCAAAAGTATAAAACAAACAAACAAAAAAATTGCTCAAAATGACACGGGTACGGGCTGGGGATTTAGCTCAGTGGTTAGAGTGTTTGCCTCGCAAGCGCAAGGCCTGATTTCGATCCCCACTACCGGAAAAAAAAAAAAAGAATAACACAGGTTGTAAGCTGAGAAACCCCCAGGAGAATCCCAATGACCAGGCTTGAGCCTCCTGAATCCAGCTGGCCCCTTCCCAGACCACCCGGTTGCAGGACCTGGCCACTACTTTGCTAATGCTGAACGGAGCTACATCTGGTTCTTTTTTTTTTTTGGTACCGAGAATCGAACTCAGGGCCTCATGCTTGCGAGGCAAACACTCTAACCACTGAGCTAAATCCCCAGCCCACATCTGGTTCTTGTAACCTAGAAAGCTAGCACCCCGCCTCCCGGATAACTATTGTGTTACCAACTCACTTATCTCAAAACATTCCTTTCACCCCAACCCTGTGGGTGGGACAGACACCACCGTCCATGTTTCCACACAGTCCCACCTTCCTTGGACCTCATTGGTCCAAGGCTGGTTCTTCAAACAAGTGGAGCCAGTCACAGCCGCCCACTCTGCAGGCCAAAGTGATCGATCTACAGATGGATCAATCACTGCCCTCCCCTGGAATTTTTGGAGTAGAAGCCTCAGCCCAGTTAGTAGGCGCTTTGAAGCTGCTGGGTGTCTTCTTTCTCTTGCAGAGAGATCCCTGATCCGGGACAGAAATGCTGACTTGATGACTTTGAAATCGAGAAGCTTATTGCCCTTCCTTGCTTCGTAACGTGAGCCGTGCTCTCTTTTGACCCAAGTCAGAAAATGATTTCTGCCTGCATAGCAAAGGAAACCACTAACCGTGAAGAGCCAACCTACAGAAAGGGAAAACATTTTTGCCAGCTACTCCTCAAACGACTAGTATCTAAAATACGTAAAGAATTCCAAGAAATCAGACCCCCCCAAATTTAAAGACCCAACTTTAAAAACGGGCATCTGAAATGAATGGACACGTCTCAGATGAAGAAATACAAATGGCCAATGAAGACATGAAAAAATGTTCAACATCGCTGGCCATTTAAGAAACGCAGATTAGGAATTGGGGATTTATCTCAAACGGTAGAGCGCTTGCCTGACCCTGAGTTCGATCCCCAGCACAAAAACGAAAAGAAAAACAAAAACAAAAAAACACCCCAGAGATTCCATCTCACTCCAGACAGAATGGCCACCATCAGGAAATCAACCAACTACAAATGCTGGCAAGGCTGTGGGGAGAAAGGAACTCTTCTCCATTATTGGTAGGACTGTAAACTGATCCAACTGATACAGAAATCAGTATGGAGATTCCTCAAAAAACTAAAAGTAGAAATTGTATTTGATGCAGCTATTCCCTTTCTAGGTATCTTCCCAAAAGAGTTAAGGACATCATACCACAGTGACGTATGCACACCCATGTTTATAGTGGCATGATTCATAATAGCTAAATCTTGGAAACAGCTTATATGTCCAGCAATAGGGGGATTAAAAAATGTAGTATTTATACACAGTGGAATACTACTCTGCCATAAAAAGAATATTTTCTAGAAAAGGATAAACTTGAGTCATTTGTAGGAAAATTGATGCACCTTGAGACCATAATGTTAAGCGAAGTAACTCAGACAAACAAGATTAAATATTGCCTGGTTTCTCTCTTTTTTTTTTTCGAGTGCTGGGAATCAAACTCAGGGCCTTGCGCTTGTTAGGCAAGTGCTCTACCGCTTGAGCCAAATCCCCAACCCTGCATGGTTTCTCTTATATGAAAAACTCAATGTATATATACAAAGTACAAAATAAAAGACAGATAACAGGAAAAAAGAGAGAAAAAAAGATATTGTAATCCAATGCAGACAATGTATCTAAAAGTGTGCCTTGACTTAGTACAATTGTTTTACATATTTTATGTCTTCTTCGGCCTACTAGTCTGGTTTTCAATCTGTATACACGACAGTTAACTTTACAAGGTCTTATAAATAAATGAAACTAATGCTGTAAAAATAAAAGGGGGATGAAGGAAAGGGGGAAAAGGGAATTGAAATACGTTATGTACATGTACCAATCCCTGACAGTGAATGTGATCATTATGTACTGCAAACATGTACTAATAAAGGTGAAAATAAAGTTTTAAGGAGTTGGGGATTTAGCTCAAGTGGTAGAGCACTTGCCCAATGCCTTGAGTTCAATCCCCAGCAGCCCCCAAATAAATAAATAAATCACAGCTGAAAATTTTAAAAAAAGAAAATGACTTTATCGGGGGCTGGGGATTTAATTCAGTGGTTAGAGTGCTTGCCTTGCAAGCACAAGGTCCCGAGTTCGATCCCCAGCACCAAAAAAAAACAAAAACAAAAACAAAAAAAAAACCACAGCGAAAATGATTTTGTCACTTGCATCAAATACAGACTTAAGTAATAACAGTTCCTTATCACAAACCATGTAACACACACTTAGAGTCACTACTATCTATGCACAACAAGAACACAGACTTCGACACAAGAGCTCAGTGCACATGTATTTATTTCTGGATGATACAAAAGAACAAATTTAAAAAAAAACAAAAACCCAGTTGGGCATCATGGTGCATGCCTGTAATCCCAGCCCTCGGGAGGCTGAGGTAGGAGGATCACTG
>PVJO010033029.1:0-11154 GCA_004026905.1 Hystrix cristata | reverse complement strand
CATACTATTAAGCGAAATAAATCAGACACTTATTAGTACACATCGAATTGTTTCTCTGATATGAGAAACCATAAATGTAAATAAGGACAAAGGGGTAGAATAGATATTATGTTTAAAAAATAAAAAGAGAGAGAGATAGTATTCAAAAGAGAGAACTAGATAGGGAAAAGGGGGATAAAGAAGAAGGTTAAAAGAAAAGTAAGATGAAAGGGAAAAAATGGTAAAGTGTAGTTACACTTGTTGCAAATAGGGAGGGGTGGATGAATTGAAGGGAGGGGAGGGGAAGGGGGGAAGAGGGGGGAAAACCAAGATGTATCATGTACAGGTACAAAATAACCATGATTATGATCATTATGTATACAATGTACCAATACATGTTCTTGGTAAAAATAAAAAATTAAAAAATATATATAAATTGTAAATTCATTTAAATAATTAATTTGCTCAAGAAAATTATTTTTAAAGATTAACTAACAGAAGACAACTCCTATTATTTTTATTGACATGGCTAAACAATATGTCCTTTTTTTTTTTTTTTTTGAGACAGGGTCTCTCTACGTAGCTCAGGCTGGCTTTAAACTTACTAGGTAGCACAGGCTGGTCTCTAAGTCTTGAAGATCCTCCTGCCTCAGCCTCAGGAGTGCTGGGATTTCAGGATTGTGCCACCAAGCCCAGCGTCCTTACCTTTAGTACATATTTAAATCAACTAATAAAGCATTTAAGAAGAAATATACTTGTTTATCCTTTTCTAAATATTTTGACCTGAGAAAATTGTCTTTAATTGTCTGTTTTAGAAAAATGCTATCAATATATTTGTGCAGCCTTAACTCTTGTGACTTCAGCATTTTCCTAGGTCTGTTTTTCTTCTTATTTCTTCCAACAGCATCTTTTGTAAGGATTTTTTCATAGTGGTATTTCTGAGGCCTTGTATATTTGTAACTTGTGTGTGTGTGTGTGTGTGTGTGTGTGTGTGTGTAAAATGGAAAAGAGGGAGTTAAAAGTGATGTAGGTGTATGATAATTTTCAAAAACTCACATAAAAATTCATTTTAATTCATTATTAATGAGAGAAACAAGCAAATTCTACAAGAAAGACCAAATGAAAAAAGTCAAAGTACCACAACTCTAATAAAGCAATTTTAAAATAAATTCAGACAAGGTTTCAAACTGGGCTTTCTCTCTGTGGAAAGTGACATCGGCTGAAGTTCCTTAGGACAGCATACATTTGCATGTGCAAAAATATGAATTACTTTCCTTTTGGTCTCATTTACCTACAATTCTCTTGGCCGTAAAATAGTTCAAAGCAACAAAAGAATCAGCTTCAGATGTCTGAGATCTATCAATACGTAGTTCCTTTTTTATTATCAGTGATCCCATAATCTTTTTCTATGTCAATTTACCTTACAATTTTTCTTCCTTCTTAGCAAAATAATTTCAAATAAATATTAATCCTTATTGTAAAATAAGGACAGTTTTATTACATACTTGAGTTAGTTCGGGCTGTTATAACAAAATAGAAACTGTGAAGCTTATAAACCACACAAATTTATTTTTCACAGTTCCGGAGTCCAGCATAGTCAATGTAAAGGACCCTCAGACAGGTTAATGCGCCTGCTGTATCTCTCTAAATAATCAGGTGACTGTGGGCTGAATCTTTTTGTCCCCACATGTATATGTGGAAATTATCATCTTCAAGGTAACAGCAGAGGACACATGATTAGGATTATCGGCCCTGTGAAACAGGCTCCAAGTAGGACTGGGACACAGTTCAGTCTTGGAGCGCTTACTGGGCCTGCCCAAGGGTCTGTGTTCACTTCAGTCCCCGACCCCCAGAAGAAGAAGTGTTTTTGCCAGAGATTTGCCATGGGCTCACCGTGAGTGCCCTGAGTGCTCTGCTGTCACCTCAAAGATTAGAATCTCTACACACACCTTAGGAGGACACACATTTATAAGACAGGAAACATCCTCCCAAGACATTGAATCTGCTTGTCTCTTGATGCTGGAACATTAATGATGTCAGTACTAGTCCAAAGAAATTATTTCATTAATTTTTTTCAGCAGCTTATGAGGGTCTATGTAGTTAATTCTTGTTCTCCTGGATCTTGTCTCAAATCTAACTCTGAAACATTAGCGGTGTGATACGAACTTTTCTTGCACAATGATATCAGAAGGCTGGACCCCAAAATTTATCTTTGACATGTCAGCAGCCCGATGCTCAGCCCTATTCCCAGGAAAATGGTCATTCTTTGAGAAACAATCTTTGGTTTTTAGCTGATTTCTGGGCCTTCAGGCAAGTAACAGAGTAAAAAAAAAAATCTATATGCAAATGACAAACACTTAATCTAGTCACGGTTTATTTATTACTGATAATTTTCAAGTGTGAAAGGGCTGATGAGAGTTCATAACAAGAAAAAATGCAGCTGACAAAAAATGGGTCTTTCTGTGGCATGTAAAATGAGATAAAATAGCCATTTCTCCCAATGTTAGACAAGTTGTCATTATGGACAATGATTAAATGCCTACTTTCAAATAATTTGGTGAACACTACAGCTGATTTACAAAAATTGATGAATGTAATTTTTATAGATAAAAATACTCTTGGATACGCAAAAAATACTGCTGAAACCGTACATTATATCATATATCTATGTATGTATACATATATATGTCTAGGTATGTATGAATATACTAAGGAAATAGAGCAAAGTATGAAAAGAAGTCATCAAGAATATCTCAAAACCGTCATGCAACACTGTCCGGTGGCTTGGAGTAGAAGCTAAACGTCTGTATTTTTATAAAATACTGTAAATAATTTGGATACGCATCTCTAAATAGAAAGAACCTGCTCAGAAAAAAAGCCAAATTTAAATTAAAGGTAACAAGGTGAAATAAACTGCACATTTAAAACAATAGTTGGTTATCTCTGGCAAATAAATAAATAAAATTTTATTGTCTGATACAGAAACAACTAACAGAATTCAGCTAAACAGAAAGATCGTATTTGCTGACGAATTTCTAGGAAATAGCATGGAGAAGAGTGAAGAGAGTGAGATATCGCTCCCTTTCCACAGCTGCGGTCACGGCCAGGAGCCCATCGTGGACCCAGTCGCTCCGTAGCCAGCCTGGCGGCAGCCCCAGCTCTTTCTGCCAAAGGTTACATCCGAGAACAGAGGCAGAGAACGAAATGTGCCCTTTATTTGTATACAAGAGAGAGGTAGCAAAGCCCTGTATGCCCTACAAAAGTGGGATGGGAGGGATGTTTGTACTCTTCTGAGACTCAAAGGAAAACAATTTCATCCTAACTGTTTTAGCAAAGTAAATACATATTTCTAAGACCTCAGCAAACTCTGGGCATCCCCGGGTTTCACAGGTTGGGCAGTCTTCCAGCAAACTCCCCAGCGGACTGTGCTGTAGTCCTCCTGGATCCTTAGGGCTTGAGCTAGGGGCAAGGTTCACTTTAGCCACTTGCTTTCTGGGCAGATAATAGAAGTTTATTTTGCTTTCAAATATAAGCAATTAACTAAATAAATGACTACAGCTATGACCTCTAATGGTATACAGCAATAAGTGTTTTGTAGAAGATATGAAAGCAAACATTCCTACCTTATATTATATATATATTTCCATGTCTCAGAACACTAGGACACCAGCAAGAGCACAAGGAAATGGATGGAATTTTATTTCCTCCTATTTCTATAAAACAGATAATTTCTAAAATATTTATATTGGTGATGTTTTACCTATACTAATTTAACCTAGGGAAAGTTGCTTATCTATTCTAATTTGTTAAACATATCCACACTACTCATCATTGATAACATAGCAAATAAAATCTAATTATTTCTAGCACCTCTAGTTAACATAGTGTATTTCTCTGTCGTGGTTGCTCTGAACACAGTATCAATCACTTGTATGAATTATGATGCTTAAATAAACAAAACTCGTGTTCTTACGCATAGATAGTGAGACTATTGTTACTTTGATTCTTAAAACTTTGCAAATGATACGCTTTTGCTCTGAAGGAATTCAGCCTTTTTCTGTTTTGTCTTATTTTTAAAGTACTCTTCTTCTCCTTATTGGTAATGGATTTCAAAATAAAACATCAAGTTGTAGAGTTTTACTTATCTTTCCCACTGGGCTCTTTCTGAGGTCTTTCAAACTCCAGTTTCTTTTATCTTTTTGTCTTTATTTTTCTATAAATGCACTCTTTAAAATATTCTTTATAAATAAAGTTATGAAGGTTTTAATATTTGAGTTTCAGATCACCATGTATAGGTACAGAATAAATGTAACGAATGTGACCAATGTATGTAGAATGTACCAATACATGCTCTTGGTTTAAAATTTAAAAAAAAATAAAATAAAATAAAGCACATACACAATGACAGTATAAATGTCACAAGTAAAAGAAAAAGATAATTGTGTCAAAAGCATTTATAATCTTATTTCAAATGCACCACAAAATTCATGATCCAAGCTGAAAAGTGAAGAAAATTTACTGTAACTGTTTTCCTTTGATAGTCTTACGGCGTCTGCAATGAAGATTTTCAAGACAGACTCCTGCCTGCTTTTGAACATTGGCACACACTCTAATTGACTACATAGATAATATCTCCATTCTTAGTTCTATTATGGAAGATAAGTATGAAACTATTAAGATCTATCTCACAGACTGGTGGTGAGGGTTAAAATATATATGCAACATGTTTAGAAAACTGTCTGGCTTATATCAAGTACTATAAACAGGTGTGTATTACTATTCTGACTTTAACATACACTGTGATTAGGTATCAAAATATATAAACCACAGTGTGTGTAAATAGGCATTTTGCACTAAATAGCAACAACAACTTTCAGGGACAAGGTTACATCTATAATACTGAAAATCCACTCCTACACGTGCATGTGTACGTCCAATATAGAGATTCTTGGATCGAAAGGTTACAATACTATTTATTTGGGAGGAAGAAATTATGTTATCCAATATTTTTTTTAAAGTGGAAGTCATACAAAAGAAGAAAACAATCATTATAACAGTTTGGATATTGATATACTTTTTAAAGTTGAAATAAAAGGTATTTAAAACTTTAAAACTGTGAAATTACCCTTGCCCTTTGAAGTGGTAGTTTAATGTAAATGTAAGAATTAAAAGGTGACCAACCATGTATTACTTTTTCACATTCGTCAGCTCAATCCACTGGGGTAGTTTAGAAATCCTGTCACAGATGTCTGAAATTGTTAAAATTAGCATGTTTTATCTGCAGAGTGCAGAATGTTCATTTACATAAAATTGGTTCATTTCTAACATGGTGTAGCTATAAAATATGTTTTTATAAAATACATTTAAAGTAGATGAAACAGTCTCTGGGAAATTATTTGAGGGAAAAACGGGTAGTATTTCTGGTGAGTTCACCATGATTTATCCCAGGAGCCCTAATACCACATTCTTACTAGTTGACAGATATTGAACTGTGTTTTGAAGGAAAAGATCATTATTACTATAAAACAGAATGAAGAATTAAGATTTATTAGTAATGTAAGTAGCTATATCAGGCTGCTTTCACTTAGCACGTCTCCATCCCGATTCTAGAGTATCCATTTGGAATATTACTATGTGAGACTATACAATTATTTGTGGAAATATTGCATTTCAGTCATCTGACAAGCAATTTGTAAAACAAAGTTTTCAAAAAATGAACACATACCAGCCAAAATGTCAGATTCTTTTTTTCTTTCTTGGTGGGTTTTTGGTCATCGGAGCAGAGGCAATTTTGAAGGAAACCAAATCTCTTTGAGTGTCATTATTGTTCTAAAATTCCCAACATTACATCAGTCTCTTCACCGTAAGTCTTTTAGCTTCTGATGATTAAAGTGATAAAGACCTGTTAGGAAGGTTTTAGTTCAAACACTGAGGTGTCATAATAAATATATTTTTGAGTGTAACCACTGGTGCACAGAGAACGTTTCACTTGTATTTTATTAGTGTATCTCATTACATCTTGTAGCATATTTCCATTACAAACAATTTCCAAAACTGAATCACAGTGTCAGCATTCTGTCCAGTAAGTTTCACTCCCGGCAAGAACCTAACATTTTCCTACCTAGTTCTAATGCTGGCTCATTTAGGTATTCGTGACCATTTTAAAGCATTTTGTCTAGTCAAATAATTATTTACGTTACTGTATTCTTCCTCATCTAAATGAATGTCTTCCTGCTGCATCTCTTGTATCCTGCTCTGTCTCATTGTCAAACCCTCTTTGCCTTACACCATCCAAGTCATCAGCAGCAGGAGCTGATTCACTGAATACTTGCTTTCTTTTCTTTTTTTTTTTTTTTTTTTTTTTGTGCAAAGGATCGAACTCGGGGCCTTGTGCTTGCCAGGCAAGCACTCTAACCACTGAGCTAAATCCCCAGCCCCTAAGACCTGCTTTCAACTTCCTCCCAAAGTGGTAAAAGCGCATTTTCAGACAACACAGTCCTGAATTGGGCTGTGTTGTCTGAAAATCAAAATAAAATATTTAATAAAACAAATTGTAAATACACAAGAATGTAACATGTCACATGTCACACAATGTGGGTAAAACTCAGCTGTTGACACTTTGACACATGTGCATATACCCTGCCGTTCCGTGTACCAAGTGGGTGAACACGAAGATAGCTTCCTGTTTGCCCCACGCAGCTACTGAGCCACACAGCCAGCTGCAGTTATGGGAAAGTAAGTACTTTCATTATAAAAGTATGATATGGCCATCTGCTACCCTGGATGAGGAACCGAGTTATAAAAAGATTTGAATTTATGTGTGGAGGGAATGAATGTGGTTTTCAGGTAGGTGAAAAGATTTCAGTTTCAAACCTTTATAAACTCATTGTACTTACTCAAACTTCCTGAAATACATCCATCACAAACCATCATTTAAAACGGATTAACAAATGTTCCTCCTGCTCTCTTTCACAAGATATTACTGTGATGAGTTTTTAATTGCCTTCCCAGTGGGTCCAATTTCTTAACTTTTTAAGCTAATATTTAAAAATTTGGTCATTGCACTTAATGAAGATTTTTAAATTTCTCATGTAATCAGAGATTTTTATCTACCTTGTATATGAATATTCCTAAGTGACTAATTGACTTTCCTGAGCAAGTGTCACCTTAATTCCAGGAAATGGTTGACCTGTGGAGCCTCCACCATTAATATCACGTACGCATATGTTGTGCCTTCCCTTGGAAACTTCAGTATATAGACACTCGTCATACTTAAATTTTGACCTTTCTTGTAGTAGTGATGTCATCCCCTTGTCCAAATACAATGACTTTCCCAATTACTAGACATTAACATCCTAAACATTGCTACATATTTGTGCAAAGTTTCATGTATAATTTTTTGTCCTTTTCCTTATTTTCTGTACTAGCCAGGATAAGTATGTTTTAGTCATTATTTATTGAAAATACTCTGAAAGTTACCTAAAAGGCGTTATTTTATTTTCTCTACTTATCGTTTTATTTTATCAATGTAACTTTGTGGTGAGATTATTCTTTGGAATTAAGGTTACCAGATATATTTTAGAAATTTTTTTTTATTTTCATATAAAAATAAAATTAGACTAAAATTTCTATGTATGATTTTCACAAGTGTTGACATTTCTAAGTTGTAGTGTTTAGTAAAATGTAGAATATAAATATGTGTGTGTGAAAGTAATTCTTACAATCATTTTGAATTTTAGTCTAGTGGTAATCAAGGATACTTTACTCCCATTATAATTACACTAAATTTTCTTATCAGGAATATTTTAATGACATGCAATTGGAAAATATTATTTTCTCCTTAAGCCTAACTCATATTTCATTATGCTTAGATACAGTGGCTACTAAAAGAAAACTACTACATAAAGTCAAGTTACTGGGTCAAAAATAACAAAAACAAGTTTAAGCTGTTTTTAAGTGTAGTAAGTATAAGTATAAGTGGCATAGACGCATGGGAGCGAAAGAATACAAGTTTTAAGGGAATAAAAAAAAACTCTCCATGAAATATTTCTGTCAGGGTGTATTTTAAATACTTGTGATAAAAGGAAATGCATCTTTTTCTTTTTTTAACCTTAAATCTCAAAAATATGTGAGAAAATTATACGCTTTCAATGCCTATTTTTAAAAACATTAATATTGAATCAACCTCACAATTGTAGTCAGGTCAAATACTTTCAGATAAATCAGAAAAAAAATCTGAACTTTTTATAGATAATACTATATACTCCTGAAATTCTTGGCTGAAATATATATAGAAAAATAAAATTGCACTTGACTGCTATCTCTTTATACATTTATGGAATATTACTTTAGTAACTGCCTACTTTTGGAAATACTGAATCCAGAACATTACAAGGTTGAAATAAAAAAAAAATATTATTTAAATTATCAGCTGCCTTCAAAAAAAGTACATTGCTAAAAAGGGGACCAAGGGACGCGCTGTCCTACTAAAGGCATTGACTCTTGGTTGGCTCAGCGTCTGGGGAAGTTTTTCTCTTGCTAATGTAACCAAGGAACCTAGTTTGGGACTAGAAACAGAGATTTAAATAGCTGTTCATAATCAGATAAGCTCATAGAAGGAAAGTCCTCTAGAGTGCAGACCACTACAAATGTATCTTACTTATTTCAGAATTTATTATTAGATTCCCCAATAGAAGTATGAGAAGTCCCTTTAATAGTATAGAATTTTGCTATAGTGCGCCGATTACTATCATGTCACATTGTTACTTACATACATCAATTAATATATTTACATATGAGAAAACTGTGCTCTCATTCTTTATCTTCCTGATAGTTAATAAATATTAATTATTTAAAATATAAATTGATGGTGATATGAATCATCAGTTGGCAGAGAATTAAAAATACAATAAAATTTAGAATTTAATAAAGCCCTGGTCTTATTGCAGATTAAGAATAAATGACATTGGACTGTAAAGTTTCAGTAGGGCTACCTACAGTTTTGTAGTAATGAGTCATGTAGTCAGAAATCTAATAATTAAAAGAAAAAACAGTAAATGACTCCAGTTGACTCTTTTTTTCTAAGTAACACAGCAGTTCGTAACGTTCAAATTTCTTTTTTAGTAGCAGGCCGATACAAGCTCCATTCATTCACGTTGCCAAATATTCCCAAGTGTTTCTTCGTCAGTGTCACTTCGCTGTCAGTGTTCCGGGTCCTACAGTGACGAGATGAAAGTGACATGCTACCTTTCCTCTGGTGAACTGACATCCTTGTAGGGAGTGAAGGAAAACAAAAGGAATAAGTTTCATGAAAAAATAATTTATATAGCAATAACTGCTCAAAAATGAACTATGGGTGACTATAAAGAGTGTTGCAAATATAAATAAGGCAGACGGAGTACGTCTGCAAGGATGTGATGTTTATTTAAGCATATAGGAGGTGCAAGAAATACAAATTCTCAGAAAAAAATTAAGCTCTATGAAAGTTAATTTACTTCCATATTTTAAAGCTGATTCTGGGCATTGTGTGTGTGTGTGTGTGTGTGTGTGTGTGTGTGTGTGTGTGTATGTGTGTGTGTACATGTGTATGGGTACCAATATGGGCAGTACAGATTCAGTAGTATATAAAATAGACAAAATTGTCCACCTTTTGGAGTTTACCTTAAAATGCTGAGAGAAAAGAATCCACAAGATAAGTAATCAGTAAATTTTCTAGTATGTGAAAAGGTAACTGGCAGAGGCACAGAGAGCCCTGTGGGTGAGGATGGTCCAAGAGTGGCAGGAGTTAAGTTATGAAGGATATGTCGCAGCAGACACAATTTATTTCAGAAGGAGGCTTTGCAGGTATAAGTAACATCAGTTAAAAATGATCTATAGTAAAAGTTTGCCCAAATAATTCAACAGAGAGCCAGAAGGTCCATAAGAATAACGTCCAGTGAGAAGACGGAAATAGTGGAGAGGGTTGGACCTGTAAAGACAAATATAAGCAAAAACCTAGGGAAAACTCTAAACATTAACTTACTTTAACATTACATAAAAATGTAACTACTTGATGGGTACTTATTATTTGGGCATCATTTATTCCCTTTAAAATAAGCTCACCAAAAAGGTAGAAAGTAGATAACTCAAAGCATTCCTAAGTTTTATTTAAAAGAAAATCACAGAATATTAAAATCAACCAGTTAAAAGAACTATGGAAATCCTCTGGTAAATGACTTTATTTCTACCCAAAACATTGTAATCTTCTCAACCCTGTGATTTCATTGATCTCGAGGACTTTTATCAGTGGAAAAAATTCCAACACACCTATTTGGAGTGAATCTAAAACCTTTTAAATCTTGAAAAAAATAACTTGCCATCTTTTCCCTGTAGTTTCAAATTCAAAATATTTTGATGTCTCTAAATCAGATTTATGGCTCTCTAATCTATGAGAACTCTGATTTTCTTTGTTTCAGTGCTATTAATACAATCCACTCATCCACCTACCTATTCATCCATCCATTCATCCATCCATTCATCCATCCATCGAAACAGTCTTCCAATATTGTTGAGACTATTTTATGCCAAATACTTATTTTATACTAAATCAGCATCCAGTTAAATTCTCTGATTTATTCTTTTATCTAGGAATGAGATTGCATTAGATCACCCAAATTCTATGTGTTGATTTACATCCTTTCAAGCCTACTTTGAACTGCACTATTTAAGAAGTCATTAATCCAAGCACATCCCTTCTAAGTCACAAGTTTAATACTAGCAGAAATGCTCCAAAAGCATCTTGTCAATTATATTTGCCAGTTTCCCTCTAGCCCTCTAAATACTTAACACTTTCTGCTTGTAGGAATTGTTGAAGAATGACTTTTAGACTACCTTTCCAGTATTGGAACTATTACAGATAATGTAATTTGATATAAACTATTAAAAACATATTAACATTATATAGTAAAATTTGTTAGAAATATATGATCCAACTCAACGAAATTACCTGAAAAAATATTGGGTTAATCTACTGGGGAATATATACATAAAGTACCACAAACAAGATAATTTAAACAGTAGAAATTCATCGTCTGTGTTTGGGAAGCAATAAGTATAAGATTAAAGGGTTGATATTGTTAGTTCATTCTGAGGACTGTGAGGAGAAAATGTGTTCCAGGTCTCTTCATTTAGTTTGTA
>PVJO010033028.1:0-12518 GCA_004026905.1 Hystrix cristata | reverse complement strand
TGTCGGTAGTATTAATCTATATAGCTAGCTACTAGCTATATTTAAACTTCTTTAGGAACCATTTGATGATAAATATATCATGCCCTTTGACTTGTAAATACTTCAGTGCATATTGCCTAAGAGTGGGAATAGTCAGTTGCATAGTCAAAGAGATGTTAATGTTGGCAAAATTAATATAACCAGATGTTTTTCTCTGAGTCGCGCTTTGTATTTTGATTTTGTTGCTTGACTTAGCAGTACCACATATTTCATGACCCCACCCCCACTGCAGTATAGGATACAGTTTAAGGTCAAGCATTGGAGTTACTAGGTGTGTTTCTTTGACATTTTTGTTTTTGTTTTTATTGTTAGCTACAATCACCATATTATACAGTACATCCCTCAAGCTTATCATCCTGAATGAAATTTATGTCCTTTGACCAACATCCTAAATACCCCTGTCCCCCCAGCCTTCGATGTCCTCTAAAGCCACATAAATATGCTGTTTGTCATCAAAATTTCCCACAATTTAGAATCTATCAATTATTATTTCTTGCTTCAGTCTTGTGTCCAAATGTTGCAAAATGATAAATTTTCAAATCTAATGCTTCCTCCAAACTTACTGGTTAGCACTTGGTATTCTATAAACAAGAGCTCTCCCTTCTATTTATTTATTTATTTATTTATTTATTTATTTCAATATAAATTCATGAGTTCTTATTTTCTGGTGTCTTATTATTATTGTACATGATTGCTTTGATGCCCGAATCATACTAATTTAATTACTTTGATGCTCCAAATTATGTGTGTGTGTGTGTGCACATGTGAGTGTACAGTGCTTCCTTTTATATGACATAATAAATGCTTTGGGTTCATATTGTACCCATCTTGGAATCAATCATTTCTTTCAATTATATTTTAAAATCAAAGTAATACACATTGGATTTTCTTAAAATGGGGAGTATTTATATCTGTCTCATTCTTTATCAAAATATTTTAGTAATACTCAAAGACAAAAACAAAGAAGTTTCATTGGAAAATTCCTCTAATGGCTTATTTCCCCTCAGGTTCTTGGACAAGAAGACTGATTGCAATGTGGGTTGAATTCTACTTATTGAGAATCAGTGTGTTATTATCCTAATCTTTTGAAAACCAGTGCTTGGCAGACTGCCCCAAATTTTATTATGAGTTTCGATGCTGGTGATTAACTAATCCAATAAATTGCTCTGTTCTTCCAGTTCACTTAAACCAAATACGATTGTGCTTTAAAAATCACAAGCTTGTTAGAATCTATTTCTTCATCCACAAGTACAATGATTTTTGACTAATTTTACACAAAAATGTTGCTGTGTGGGCCCCATAAATCTGTCTTATTTTGTTACTCGCTACTCTCCCCAGCTGCTTTGAACTTAGCAGAAAATTACCAAATTAAAAAAAAAAAAAAGCTGCTGTGTGCTGTAATTTCCTCTTTGGGGGCATTTAAAAAAAATTTTTTTGTCATTATATATCTTACATTTCAATATATGTTAAACACATCTGTTCCTGTGCCCAGGAAACAATTATTTCCAGTTTGAAACACAGAATTGAGAATTCAGGGGGTTGGGTGTTAGAATTTGAATGCTGCTTAGATTTTATGTGACAAGTGTCTGCATCTCATCTAAGTATATTTTGTTAGATTACTCGTCTTTCTCAGAACAAAATGTTAATGAAAACTTAAAACACTGAAGTGACAAAAATGCATTTCCCACATGGCCTGTACACAGATCCTGAATGGAACTCTACAATCGTTTGAATTGATGTGGGAGGTTTAGTCAGCAAGAACCAGACACATTTGACAGGATATAATATACGTAATGACAGAAACACGGAGTGACATGTCAGTGACTGAAAGTGTAATTGGTCAAAGTCACTGCATAGGCTTCTAGAACATAATCTAGACTACCGTTCATTTTATTAAACTTCAAGACTCAGAAGATGTAAAATGGAAGGAGAGGTTTTTAAAAAAAAATAAGAGGTTTATTGAAATACTGTCATACTACAAAATTCACCATTTTAATGTGCACATTTTGATGATTTTTAGCACATTTACAAAGTTGTGCCATGATTGCCCTGTCATCAAATGGCAGAACATTTCTTCACCCACAGGAAAAACCTGAGAGACATTAATAGGCACTATCCCTCTGCTCAGTCAGAGCCACCACTCATCTACTATCTGTTTGTGGCTTTGCCTATTCTGAACATTTCATTTAAATGGAAGTAGACAATACATGGTAAATTTTTATCTGGCATCTCTCGCCTTGCATCACGTTTTCAAATTTCACACACTGTGCCATGTATATCAGTGTTTCATCCTTTTTATGGCCAAATTATATTCTAATGCCTATATGCATAACGAACACTTTGTCAATCCACTCATCAGCCCATAAAGTGCTTGGGTTGTTTTTCACATTTGTCATAACATTTCTGCTACTATTATTCATGTTCAAGTTTTTATGTGAACATATGTTTTCAGTTCTTTGGGGTATATACTTGGGAGGTGGAATTACTAGATCATATGGTAATTCTATGTTTAACTTTTTGTAAACTCCTAAACTGTTTGCCAAAACAGGTGTGCCATTTTACATTCTCATCAAGTAGGTGTGAACATCCAGTTTCTCCACAAACACACCAACATAGTTTCTCCTGTCTTTTTCGGGATAGCTCTCAAGTAGATCACAATGGTGCTGATTTTCATTTCTCTAATGCTCAATGATGCCAAGGGTCTGTTCATGTGTTTGTTGACCATCTGTATATCTTCATTAGAGAAGTGTCTATTCGAATGCTTTTGCTTGCTGGGGATTTAGCTCATTGGTTAGAGTGCCTGCCTTGCAAGCACAAGGCCCCAAGTTTGATCCCCAGCACCAAAAAAACAAAACGAAACAATCAAATACTTTTGCCTGAATTTAAATTGAGCTGCTTGTCTTTTGTGGGGTTGGGGGGGGGTAAGTAAGTAACAGGATCTGGCTATGTTTCTGGCCTCAAACACATGATCCTCCTGTCTCAGCCTTCTGAGTAATGGAATTACAGTCATGCACCACAGTGTCCAGCTTTTCTTTTTTTATTGAGTTGCAAGAATTCTTTGTATATGTCAACACAAGTCCATTGTCAAATATACAATCATCAAATGTTTTCCCGCACTTGTGAGTTGTCTTTTCACTGACAGTGTCCTTTGAAACACAAAAGCTTTTAATTGATGAAGGCAAGTGTGTCTATTTTTTCTTTGGTTGCTTGTGTTTTGGGGGTCATGTCTAAGGAAACATGACTTAAAGCAGCATCAAGAAGATTTACTCTTCTGTTTTCTATCAGTAGTTGAATAATTTTAGCCCGTACATTTATGCTTTTATCCATTTGAGTTGTTTTTTGTGTCTGGTATAGGGTAGGAATCTAGCTTCCTTCTTATGCATATGGATATCCATTTGACCCAGGACCATTTGTTGAGAAGACTAGTCTTTTCTCGGGGAGGGGGTGCTGGGGATCAAATACAGGGCCTGTGCTTGCCAGGCAAGTTCTCTACCACTGAGTTAAACCCCCAACCCCAGAGAAGACTATTCTTTTACCATTATGTTACCTTGGCACTCTGGATTCCAGTATGCAGTGAGTCTCTTGCTCTTTCTCCCTTGTTTATTTTAATAAAACCAGTTCCTCTGCCGTGAGATTTACCAATCTAGCTAGGAACTGAGGAAATGAGACAATGTGTTACTGCTGTGGCTCTGAGAAACCTAGAGAAAAAGTGGTCAAATTTCAGTAATGTAGAAATACCTGAGTTGACCTGGCAGATGGCAGAGGAAGAAATAAGGAAGTTATAAGACACAGGCATGCTAGTCTGGATGAGTTATGTGAGTCTAAAAGATCCACCAGAGAAGTGTGTTCCTTGGAGAACACAGAGAACAGACACACTTCCCCAAGGCTCTCAGGGATGCGCTGGTGAGACAGGACACACCACCATCTCCAACAAGTCTGCAGGCCAGGAATGAAGGGCAGTGAGGGTTCATGGAGTGACTTGGTAGCATCCATAGGAGGACGGGGCTGTGTAGATGATTGTGTTAGTACACTGTGTGACATGGCGGAGGATCTGATCCATCGTTTTAGGAAGGTCTTTCATGGATCTTCATGAGTACAATCTATCAATAACAAACTTAATAAGAAGTATTCTATACTGCACAATTTCTTAAGTAATTTGCCACTCGGTTCATTTCAATAAAGTTTTCATAAAACATTCTAGAGCCTCTATGAAGTTGAGAAATGTTTGTAAAACAAAATCCTGGAACCACAAATAAAATTTCTAATGGGCTCTTTAAATAGAAAATAACATATCTGGAATTATTTCATGTAACTTTAATCAGCTTTTTGCCTTTGCTAGGTACTAAATATTTAAGTAGCAAGCAAGAAATTCTAATCTTCAGCAGTCAGATATTATTTTCTGTAGCCAGATTGTAATCAATACATCCAAGTGCTTGGGCAGTTATGCAGTGTATAATGGTTGTGCATTGGTGTGACATTTCATGTCTCACCAAACGGTGCCCACGTGCAACGCTGTGGTTGTCACATGAGGCGGACGTGACAGACACTCTTTCGTGTTCACAGGCATCGTGATGGAATGAGTAAAGAATCGGTTTTAGAGTCCCACAGTAGGAGATTTGACTGTCAGCACTACTATTTGCAAGTCTCACCCCAGACACATTTATCAATTTCTCTCAACTCAGTTTGTTTACTTACATGGGAGATAAACATGATTTTACATAAGCAGTTTTTGAGATAATGTTAACTGATATCTGGCCAACAAACTCCAGTTCTAGTCCAAACTCATCTCTTTTCTTGATGTTCTTCCTATCCACCTCTGTCTCCCTCAGTCTTCCAAGCTTCCAGGCTGTGAAGAAACAGACCCAGCATAGCCTGAAAGAAACAGCCCCATCTTTCAAAGCCAGTTCCACTTGCTTTGTCAGAAAACCTAGGTCAAGGCTGGGGATTTAGCTTGGTGGTTAGAGTGCTTGCCTTGCAAGCACAAGGCCCTGAGTTCAATCCCTAGCAACAAGCAAAAAAAAAAAAAAAAGCTAGGTTGGGGGAGAGGGACCTCATCTTACTTTTTGTTTTTATAAATTCATGTGATCTATTCCTTGTATTTTATTGTGGTAAGAACACTTACCATGAGATCTACTCTCTTAACACATTTTTAAACTCATAATGTACTATTGTTGTCTACAGACATAATGTTGTAAGGTATATCTCAAGAGCTTATTCATTTTGGACGAGTGAATTTTCACACCCATTCGTGGGCAACTTCCTATTTCCCCCTTTTTCAGCCCTTGGCATCCACAATTCTGTCTTTTGCTTGCAGGATTTTGGACAGGCAGAGAAAATTCCTTAAAAATGTGCAATGCCTAAGTTTTATTAATGAATATTTCAAACCATTTACAGAGCAGTTGATATGACTTTACTCCTGCTTTGCCGACTGCACTTATATATAACCAACCCTTAGCATGTCAGTTGGCCTTCCACAGTCTCCAATGTGGAAGATTTCTTGCCATCTATGCCACTACTAACTCTCAGCAATAAGTACAAGGCAAAAATCCATTTTCAATAGCTCATCTCTTAGTTACCATCTGTTTGTCTACATAATCATCAATACCCTCAGGGCCAAGCAAGAGGCAACAGGACAGAATTCCAGGCCCATGACTCTGTGTCCTTCTGTCACATTTTCATGGTAAGCTATCACAGAGTCAGAACAATATATTAATTTTGACGAAACCTCTCTCATCTATTAAGAAGGAACATTGAGAAATTGCACTTAATGTTTTACACTAAAAATTTCATATACATGAGCCAGTGGTTCTCAATCTCTCCTTTCCAACATTTGCCAATGTCTAGAGACAATTTTTTGATGGGGAAGGAGGGAGGTCTACTAGTAACCACTGGCAAAGGCCTGGAATATTAGTAAATGTTGTGTGATGCATAGAATGGCCCCTGCTATGGTTTTGATATGGCTTGGCACTACCAAAACTCATGTTGATATTTGATTCCCAGTGTAGCAGTTTCAGGAGATAGAGTTTTTGAGGGAGATTAATGTCTCTCAAATGAGAGATGCCATGTTCCTTATTACAACACAGCATGAGACCTCGGCTAGATATAGTCACCATATCTTGAACATCCCCGTTTTCAGAACCATCAGCTTCAACAAACATTTGTCATGTGTAAATTACCTGGTATAAGGTGTTCGGTTACAGGAACAAAACAACAGACTAAGCTCCCATACTGAAGAATGATCTGGCCCAAATGTTGATAGTGTCAAAACTGAGAAGCCTTGGTTACTCCACAATTTAACTATGAATGCATGTAGGAAAAAGAGAGATGGGGTATACTACATTTAAAAAGACTCTCATAGAAAATAGGAAGCTAATACAGACATGACCTTTTTCATAGAATGAAATTTGTCATTGGAATAAGAAGCAAAAAAACTTTGAAACTCAGTAAGCAAAAAACACTGAAAACAGGTCACCAAAAGGAATTCAAAAAATTGCCGAACAGGCTCCTGAACTTGCCAAGCATGCTGTGGTGACTGTGACCTCATGGGCACGTGGACACTACTCTAGAATACAGAAATAGGTTTATTCAATCCCTAAGTTTTTTTGTTTGTTTGTTTTTTGGTTTCTTTTTTAGCACTGGCAAGAGATGAGTTCTATGGGCCGAATCCTGCTGATGGAAAGCTAATGAATGTTACACACAATTATCTGAGAACACAAATGGGCTTGTGGTTTTCTGGGGCATTCGGCTAATATAACTAGATGATACACAAATAGATGTTGAGGCCGATGGCTACCAGGCATTATGCTATAACATTTCCTTAAAAATATGTAGTTATCTGCTAATAAATAACCTCTCAAAGAGCATGAACTAACATGTCATTCTTTTTAGTGCCTACAGATTCCACCACAATTCTGCATTTACTTGGGGCTCAGTAACCCTGGCTTCCTACTTGACAAACTAACGCATACTCTACCCAAACCGACAGAGATCCTACATCTTGGGAGGTAGAAGCAGATGGAAACAAGAAGCTTAGCCATGGATTATTTCCTACAGACCAAGTACTGCCCCAGGGGACAAAAATACAGCAATGAATAAGTGCATGGTCTACCATGTTTTAACTTAATTTTTTTTTTTCCTGTGAGTTGATTGTGACCATTTCTGTTTAGATGAAGTTGAATCCCATTCCTGTGACAGAAGTAAAATTGGAATCTCCAACTTCACGGCTTCTTCCTGTTAGGCCGACCCATTCCCTGCTCCCAAGCGAGTCACAATTTCTGGGAAAAGAGGCCCCGGGCCACTACCAAGAAAGTGGCCCTTCTAGCCAGTACAAAGTTCCAAGAAAGTGGCCCTCTAGGCCTCTACCAAGAAAGTGGCCCTTTGGGCTGTTACAGAGTTCTAGGAAGGCAGCCCCCCAACCCGTGAGCGCCAAAGCCCTGCTCATACAAAAAGCCCGCGTGCACGAAGAGCAGGCCCTAAGCGCGGGAAGAGCTATATATAAGGCTCCCTGATCCAAGTGTCAAACGGGCCGTCTCTCTACCTGCGAGGATGGTCTGTCCAGTTCTCCCCTGACAATAAAGCTTTGTGCCTGGCTAGCTACTGTCAGCCCCGGTAACTTGTCTGAGCACCAAACCGAACCCTGACGCTTCCATGAAATTTTTTATCGTAACATGCTACTAAGTTGGAATAAGAGTCTATGAATTTCTACATTGGCTGAGTGGGAGACGGAAATGACAAAAGAGGGATAACAGAGAATGGCGCCTCTTTTAAGGGTTTTTGTGTGTGTGTGTGTGTGTGTGTGTGTGGTGCCGGGGATCGAACTGAGGGCCTTGCGCTTGCAAGGCAAGCACTCTAATCACTGAGCCAAATCCCCAGCCCCGGCACCTCTTTTAAGGTTAAAGAAATTCTCCCCAACAGATTCCTTTCCCTGTGAGGAAGAGGGACGTTGGAGACACAGAGCAGAAGAATTACTTACCAGCAACACCCAACACTACAATGGAGACTCCAGCAGGTCTGAGGTGAATGCAAAAGAAAGTTTATAATCTATCTGCCAGGCTGTGAGCTTGTTTCCACTTGGGAATTAATTAGGATCAACATTTATCAGTTAGTATGTCTCAAAAGGAAATATCAGTAGCATGCTCTGTTTTTTCCTGTGGAATAAACCCCTCAGGATTACAGAAATCAGTGCGCCATGCTCCATAACTTTCAGAGGAGTTGAAAATCATCATGGATGATTTTGTTTCATTTTAATGTGGTTATATTATTTTCATTAAATGTATATGTAAATTCAATTTAGTATTTCTGTCTATTAAACACTTCCCATTAGTATTTACAAAAGAGAACATTTTATGAAACTGTGCTATTTTGGCTTAAGTGTGGTCATCTTCTATTTTTATGATTAGTACCTTTCATGCCACAGGTGTGACTCTGTAGATGACCACTTGAATAGGAGATATTGTTATAGACAGCCAACTAAGGTAGAAATATTATAGGCAGGCAGACAGGGCTGGGCCCTCAACGGAATCAATACACAAGAGTAGAATACACTACAACCATGGCTAAAGGTGCATCCACTGCAGGTCAGGCCTCAAGATAAGGATGGAATGACCAGAGCTACACCTCTGGCCGAGGGATAAACAATGAACTGAAGATCACACTCATCTGATCTGATAAAGTCTAGACAGATATCTGTCACCCAGGTGGGCGACCAAGACCTCCAGATTCACCCCATCCTGGAATGTCCTTGTTCTTTCCATGTTCATTTGCTACATGACCTCCTTCCCCATTGGATCAATATTGCCTAAGCAACTACACTTGCAATATTATTGGTGAATCATCATTTTGACACATATTGTACCCGCCTTGTGATTTTGCTCCATAAAACTTCCCCTGAAAAGTGGGCTCGTTGGCAACCCACTCAGGTCCCCTCCTGTCTCTCAGGAGCTCTCTTTCTCTCTCTCAATAAATTTCCTACTCTTAACCTCCTTTGTTCCTTACAATTCATTCTTTGATTTTGGGGAACAGGAACTCAGCGTAACTGACATCTAGCAGGTTGGGAATTATATTTTTTCCCCTATATCAATATGACTAGAAATTCATAAATGTCCTATTTCTATTAAACTCTCCTCATTAACACAGCATTGTTCTCTCCTATGCTATAGGACACTGAAGGCTGGTTTCACATTCCTATTTTCTCAGCTATAATTTTGGTCTTTCTGCCAAAGCAGTTTTATTTCCTAACAGGCACTACAGTTTATGAAAGCCAGTGTTACTGAGAAAATATTCCAAATGCACAGGTTACGTGGTTGGTGGAAAATAGGCATTAATGGAAAAGGGACTGAAACCAAATTCTCTTCCAATCGCTATTTTGGAACTTCTGGTTTTCCTGTGGAATTCCAAGTCAGTGGTGAGTGCAAAACCAAAAAGCACAAACAGAATATTAAAAATCAGAGAATCAGGAGGAGATTACTCAGAATAGATAAATACAAATTGTGCTTTATAATAGGTTTTCATTTTTAAGTCAAAAGTAATGGCTAATGTTGGACAGGCTAAGGGCGGTGCCATGCAATCTCTTTATGTCTCCTTTCTTTCAGATCAGCCTACTTGTATCTGTTACCAGGCCACTCAGAAAGATTCCACATTCTGTGTCCTTCGGACACAGGGCATGTTCTGATATGTAGAGGTACATCTTGGGCAGCCCATGGCAGCCAGCGCCATCTAGCTTCTACATTTCCTCAACTCAACAGGGAAAGAGTCACAGCTTGATGTCAGTCTCACAGATTTTAAATGATGGAAATTGGGATAAGAGTTGGGCAGCAACTGAGACCCAAAATTACTGATAGTTTGCTGTCCTGTCAGCTCTGCTGCTTGCTTGCAAAAATGAAAGAGTAGATGCTGAAAACCACATGCTCCCTCCCAGCTGCCCACCATCTAGTTATCACATATTCCCAAATGCCAAGAGGGGTCTGTGAAGCACTTCGAACTGGTACGGATGCCATAATGACACTCCAGATCATCTTGGACTTATTAAAATATTACAATAATAAAAACTCCCCCGCTAGTGCCATGACACATCTGATCAAACTCAGCTGAGGGAAGAAAAGAGACAGCATCCATATACCTGGAAATCGCTTCCCTTAGGAAGTTCTGGTGGCCGCATACGCACCACACCCACTCACAGCCCAGCCTATGAAAACCCAGATCCCAGCGCTGCTTGAGGTGAAGACACTCTCCGAGTGAGTTCTCTTCTCCATTCATTAGCCATTGAATAAAATTTTCTAATTGCTTCCAGAACCGGTTGCTTTCAAAGGGTACCACATGGGAAAAGAACCTGCGAATTCAGTAACACAAACAGCTCTGAATAGTTATCAGGGGGAGAAATATGTACTCTAAGTCTCTGGAATTGTAGGTAGGCTTGCCATGGTTTCTCAATGCATTCCCCGCCTGTCTTTTCTTTGGATAATCTTTGCATACAAAACAGTTTGATAATATGTACAGAGACCTGGCTACTATGATCTGAATTAGGGAGGATTTCCAAGAGAATATTTGCTAGGCTCAGACCCAAAGACTGCTTCCCAGGGAAGGGTATTAGAACATGGCACCCCACAATATGCCAGTCCTATACCAATATGCCATAGGATTAATTTGAGCAGGAAGCAACTAAGAAAAAGCAAACACAGAAAACTTCTCCAGTCTGTGCAGTCTTCCTAAATGCATGGCATAAATCCCCCCTTATAAGAGTGTTCTCTCAAACACAGAAGGAAAAAAATAACCCTGATCACCAGTGATGGAGACAAAATTGAGATAAATCTGTGTAGTCGTCGCCTCTTACCTATGGTTTTGCTGTCTGTAGTTTTGGTTACCTGCAGTCAACCGTGGTCCAAAATATTGAATGGGAAATCCCAGAAATAAAGAATTTATAAGTTTTAACTTGTGCACACTTCTGAGTAGTATGGTGAAATCACATGCCATCCTGTTCTGTCCAGCCTGAGATATGAGTCATCCTTTGTTCCGCACATCTACACCGTTTAGATTACCTGCTCATTAGTCACTTAGGAACCATCTCAGTTATCAGATGAACTGTCACACTATTTGCATAGGTATGTATGTGTAGGGAAAATACATAATATATACAGCATTTAGTACTATTCATGGTTTCAGGTATTCACCAGGGGTAGTGGAATTTCCTACAGATAAAGAAGGACTACTACACAAACCCCTATTTACCACTGTTACAGTTGAGTGGGCCAGAAATAGTACAGGTTCTTGTGTACAAGGTGCAAAGAATTCCAAGCGTACACTCCATAGTAGGTAGATGGTAGCTGTGTTTATTGAAGATCTCCGGGAAGATGCCAGCTGGGACAAGGGAAAGGGAAAAGGGAAGGAAGGGCAGAAAGGGCCAAAAGGCACAGGAGAGCAAGAAGCGAAAAGGGAACAGTGAAATGCTAACTCAAGCTCCTTGAATTTAAAGGGCAGCCATCTCTGACTTCTAGGTGCCTCCCACTGAGTTTCTCACTGGTGCCAGAACCCTGCCCCCTAGGGCAGTGTAAATAAAGTGTAAATAAAGACTAAAATGTATTATATTGCAAAAGGGAAGAAATTGTTCAAAAGGGAAGGGGAACAAGGAAGAGGGAGGGAAAAAGGAATAGAGAGACAAGAGAAATAAAAAATGGAAGGAAAAAATGGAAAGGAAGCTTTTGTAAATAAGGAGGAAGGAGTGGGTGAAGGGAGGGAGGAGATCGAGAAAAAAAGAAGCAGCAAGATATACCATGGACAGGTACAAATCCCCTATGATGAATGCTATCATTACGTACTTCTAAAATGTACCATTAAAATAAAATCTTTAAAAAATATATCAAACTAAAGAAGACAGAAACCTGGATAATCCTTAAGATGTTGTTTGTGTTTTGTGCTTCCTCTAAGAAGGTGGAAGTATGGCAAATCTTTAAGATGTTTATGTTTATAGTTGAGTTTGGGGGGAAAGGAGTGGTTCATTCAGCTCCTTTGTTTCTAACTGTACTACCACTAATTCTCCCCATATATTTACCTTCCCACAATCTACCACCCCTAAATTTCCTTCCTCTTGTCTAGTCACTTCTCCATAGTTCACATCCCTTTGTTAAAACGGCACGTAAGCCCTCAGGTCTGAACGCTTGTTTGGCTTTTTTCACTTCTTTTCTGTGAACCCCTGTGCGTGTAAAAATATTAACATCAGATAAAGCTTACATGCTTTTCTTCTGTTTACTTGTCTGTTCTCAGTTTTATTTGCAGATCCAGCCATGGAATTTAAGAGAGTACAAAGTCTTCTCGCCCATACACTTAGATCCAACGAACAATTTATTACTCACGACGAGACTGGTAACAATGGCCAGGAGAAAGGGCATAATGTAATTGACTCTTCAGGGACAGGTGTCCCCATAGGTAGGGAAAAGCCAGGGTAAAGGCCTCATTGGATATTATTAAAAATTAATAGACAATTTTGA
>PVJO010033027.1:0-12539 GCA_004026905.1 Hystrix cristata | reverse complement strand
GATGAGGGTGCTGGGAGGTCTGAGGTGTCCTCTGTCTCCTACAGAGTCTCCAACCTGTCTCCTCCCCTCTTCTAGGTAACTCGGCAGGATCCAGTGAAAAAGTCCCCTTTGGGGTCACCCAACCACGTCACCTCTCTGCCCCCCTCGGTGGCTCCATTGAAATCCCCTTTTCCTTCTATCACCCCTGGACGTTGGCCAGGGATCCCCAAGTGAGACTGTCCTGGAGATGGAGACACTTCCATGGAAGATTTTTCTACAACACCACCCCATCTTTCATCCATGATGATTTCAAGAACCGGGTCTTCCTGAACTGGACAAAGAGTCAGCCTTCTGGTT
The DNA here is from genome assembly GCA_004026905.1 of Hystrix cristata. Lineage (NCBI taxonomy): Eukaryota > Metazoa > Chordata > Mammalia > Rodentia > Hystricidae > Hystrix > Hystrix cristata. The sequence goes on along the minus strand of PVJO010033027.1, from coordinate 12,203 downwards.
ACCTCAGAATCACAAATCTTCAGGCAAAGGATCAGTCTGTGTACTTCTGCCGAGTCCAGCTGAAAACACGGAGTGAAGGCATACAGATGTGGCAGTCCATTGAGGGGACCAAACTCACCATCACCTCGGGTGAGCCGACCCCAGTCCAAGCTTTGGTGCCCCTGGCGTCATAATCCCTTGGGCGTCACCTCAGGCCCCACACCTTGGGACCCTTCTCTCAGACCCCTCTGGCTGCCCCCAACTCTCTGACTCATTCACCTTTTCTCTTCCCATAATCATCCCCAAACCTGAGCTGTGTTCCCTGCTCTTGTTTCTTGCTGTCTCCTCAGACCCGGTCCCACCCCCACCCCACCTCACCGCCAGGCTCCAGCACCACCTTGACCCCCCTGTTTTCTTCCCTCATCCTCCCAGACTGGTGCTGTATGGCCTGAGCTGCTTTTCCTCACCCGATTGCTTCCAGGTGGCTGTGACTTCTCTACAGCTTCCTTCGCTGTGTCCTGCATCTGGGCCCCAGTGAGCACCCCAAATTGTGCCGTAGCTTTGTTTCCACCCAGCCCTGAGCTTAGCCCAGTATATCTATCAGGTACCCCAGTGGATGACTTTGGTGCCCTCCCCCCTTCCTCTCCCCCTCTGTTCCCCAAGCCACACAGGGAGACTGAGGCCAGCACAGCCGAGACACCTGCGCCACCCGTCTAGGAGTGTGGATGGGACTGGAGGGGACAGCGTAACTGCAGAGGCTTCTCCTAGCACAGCGCTATGTGCCGAGTTGGTTTTGACCTACTTGACACCCTAATAATGGGATTAGCGTGAACAGATCTCCCCACAGCAGTCTCCAGGGCTGTGGGATTAGAAACCCAGTTTATCTCTCTACAGAGCAGTTGGAGTCTTGGGGGGGGGTTCCTCTCAGGTGGAGGCAATAAGGGCATATATTGTTTGCAGAAAATGTTTTAAAATTTGGTAATCAACTAAGTGGGCTAAGTGGGTTTGCTTTTAAGTAATCACTTGCTTTGGCAATTCTTACCAATGCCGGGGACCACAGGCTCCTCCCTGCCAGGACAGACGCCACCTTCCTCTATAATCGCTGCCCCAGTGCAACCATGGTGCTGGGCGCAAAGCAAAGGGAGCAACTCCGCGGCCTGAACCACGCAGTGTAGCCTTGGATTTCAGTGTCCAGGGCCTCCTATAGACTTCCTTAAATGGCCTTTTCTGAGAGTTTGGTTCTTCTCAGTCCCCTCTTCCTCTCTTTCTAATTCCTCCTTGCTTTTCTCCTTCCCCTGCTTCTGCCACGTTTACTATAAGGGTTTTGTGTTTTTGTTTGTGTTTATCTTTATCTTTGCAGGGCTGTGGACTGAACCCAAGTCCTCAGGCATGGTAGGCAAGTGTTTCTATCATGGAACGATACCCTCAGCCCTACCATGAGTTTTTTCATCAATACATTTTTAAAGTAATTTAATCGGATATTCACACCATTAATTTTAAAAAATCAAAGAAAAGCTGGGCATGGTAGCGCACACCTGTAATCCTAGCATTCAGGAGGCTGAGGCAGGAGGATCACCATGATTTTGAGGCCAGCCAAGGCTACATAGCGAGACTCTGTCTCAAAACAAAAACCAAAGAAAAGTAGTTTTTGGAGGGCTTTTTAGGGGGTGCTGGGGATTAAACTCAGGGCTTTGCACTTGCTAGGCGAGCACTCTACCACTGAGCTAAATCCCCAACCTCAAGAAAAGTTTTTAATCTAACTGAAGGACCGACATGAAAAGATATCACAAACTAGAGAAATACTTAGAGCAAATGTAACAAAGTTTGTGCTTGGCTGACTGATTTGCTTTACACAATTTTGTGTAGTCAAACCTAATTGTATTTTCCTTTGTAATATTTCTTTTTTCTAAGCAAAAAATTTCATCTCCCCCTAGTAACTAAAAATACTTTTAAATTCAAAATGTTTTCTAATTTTTGTATGGTCTGATTTCTTTTCACAGTATAAACCTTTTGAATAGTGAAAATTTATTTTGGTATATGGCATAAAGGACACAACTAATGTGATGTTTATGGCAAGCATCAAATCAATCCCAACCCATTCATTGAATATTTTTCCTCTTCTCAATATCCCCTCCCCCCTTTTCTTTTTTTTTTTTTAACCCCCTTCTTTTGGCAGTGCTGAGAATCAAATCACACATGGTAGGCAAGTGCTCTACTACTCGGCTACATTCCCAGCAGTAGGCCGGTTTGTAGATTCTTTTGAAGAGCAGCACCCATTTCTTGTGGGTCTGTTCCATTTCAGTCTTTTCTTCTATGGGGACTACGCCATTTTGTGGTTGTAACTTTATCACGTTTCAGTGGCCGATGAGATGCCATTTCCATCTCAACCACATCATTCTTTCTGTAAAAACTTTGTTATTATTACCTTCCTGTTCTTTCATAGAAACATTAGAATAAGTTTGCTAAGTTCGGAGAAAAACTCTGTGATCTTTTGAATCTCAGATACATTAAACCTATGACGCAATCGACAGAGACTGAAGTTAGTGCAACATATATGATCTTCCCACCCGGGAATGGGTCCCACTTCATTATCCCTCAGAAGATCTGGCAGTGTTCTTCTACAAATTATGTAGATGTCTCATAAAATTTTTTTGTTGCTATATTTTATATTTTTATTATTAATAAGAAAGATGCATTTTTGAATTTTTAAATTTGTTACAAAAAATTAGGACATAATGCTTAACTCTATTCCATCTCAAAATATACTAAAGCAAAAGGAAATTTTTCAGAGAAAAGCATTCAAGAGAGGCTGGGGATTTAGCTCAGTGGTTAGACTACTTGCCTTGCAAGCACAGACCCTGAGTTTGATCCCCTGTACCATGAAAAAAAAAAAAAGCACTCAAGAACTAAAACTGTGAAGCTAGATGTCCAGAAACAAAACTTGGGAGGCCAGGAGGACCGATGGACCTGGCTGGAGCCTAAGCCAGTGGCGGGGAACCCGCCAGAACCGCAGCTTACACCCAGAATGCCGTAGAGGCTCAGCAACGCCACTGCTGGGTATCCCAGAAAGCAGGATTCAGGGTGCGTCTGGAAATTAGAAGCCCGACTGAAAGTCTAAGAAGTCAGCATTTTAGTCATTTTCTCATCCTTGAGGTACAATACCAAACGCCCATGGCTTAAAAGAGGTTGTTTTGGCTCCTGTTTCAGTCCATCCCTGGCTGGCTCCAAGGCAGAAAGGTGTAAGACAGCGGTAAGGCGGACAGGAAGCAGAGTCCAGAGAGAGACTGGAAAGGGAGACGGAACTCCGGGAGGAGGAATCAGCAAGCCAGAGAAAGACCCGAGAGCGAGGGAGGCGCCAGAGAGGGGTGTCCTGGGATCCAGATGAAGAAGTCAAAAGGGCAAGTATCAAATGCCAAATGGCTGGACATGGTTGTGCACACCTGTAGTCCCAGCAACTTGAAGGCTGAGGGGCAGGAGGATCAGTCGAGCCAGGAGTTCAAGACCAGCCTGGACAAAATAGGGAGACTGGGTCAAAGACACCTGAAAAGTTAAATGAGCTGAAGAAGCTGGCGGTGTTAAGATTTAAGTGCTTGCTTTCAACAGTCGGGAATAAATAGATGCTCTTTAAAACAACGAAATCAAGCAACAGCAGCATACACATGTTATTTAGAAACATAAGATTAATGCGTTTTTTTAAAATAGCTAAGTGGCAGGTATGGTACACATCTGTAATCCCAGCACTTTGGGAGACTGAGGCAGGAAGATCATGAGAAGGAAAGGGAAGGAGAAAGACACTATTTATACTTTTACTAGTTTGTCTTCAAGCTGTTAATTGACATATAATTACACATGTGGTATAGTGCAATGTCTACATATACCTAACTGGTATTTCTAATGCATATGGACAAAATTTAGTCCACACTCACCTGGGGATGTTACTGAAGTTTGATTTTTTTTTTTTGTACAACTGAATGCTATAGCAATTTTTAAATAATGCATTAAACATCCATGAAGAAGGCACAATCTATTTGTAGGGCCTAACGAGCAAGAGGTATTCATTTAACCTTAAAAACATATTTCCAATACACTTGTGCTTTACACATTTTTCTCAGACACGTGGTGCTTGACCAAGATGCTACAATCCGAAAAGGGCGTTTTTAGGTGATTCCACCCTCTTATGAACATCATAAAGAGACTTACGCAAAGTAAAACAGCTGTGAAATTTGTTTGTTTGGTTGGTTTTTTAAGATGGGATGTCAGTACATAGTTCACCACCATGTAGCCCAGGCTGTCCTCAAACTCACAGCAATCCTCCTGCTTCAGACTCCTGAGTGCTGGGATTACAGGCCTGCACCTGTGCCATCATGCCTGGCAACAGCTATGTAATCTTACAGGACCTCTGCTGGATACACAGTTTGTCACTGACAAAAACATTGTTGTGGTGCTTTTGTTGTTATTTTCTTTTTGGTTTTTTTGAGACAGGGTCTCACTATGTAGTTCAGGCTGGCCTCGAACTCGCAGTGATACCCCTGTTTCAGCCTCCCCAGTGCTGGGATTACAGACATGCACCACCAGGCCTGACCTAAAACATTGTTATATAGTTCTTCATTGTACCAAAATAATCCTATAAAAATATACACACTACATGGTTCCATTCATAGGAAGTCCCCAGAGTAGTCAAATTCATAGAAAGTCAACTTATGGCTGCCAGAGGCTGGTGATGGGGAGAGAATAGGAACTTGTTTAATGGGTTCAGCATTTTTGTTTAGGAAGATGAGAAAGTTCTGGAGTTGGATGAGTATAATAGTTGCACGACAGTGCGAACCTCTCTAGTGCCACTGAACTCCCATGGGCTTAAGATGATACATTTTGTTACATATATTTATGACAATAAAAATAATTTTTAGTTCTCTGATTTAGGTATCTAATTGGTAACCAAGAAAGTGAGTATCTGAGGTCAAGCCACTGATAAGCGGTATAGAGTCAGGATCTAAACTGGGTGGGCCGGATTCTAAACCTTTAGCATTTCTCCATGTTACTCCCTCCTGGCACGAACTTCTGAGATCTGCTCCCCTACCCGTGCAGAAGGGAAGACCTGTTCCCCAAAACTAGTGAAAAAGATCCAACTCCTTCAGCCAGGTTCCTCCGCTTCTACAAGGAAGACCTGCTTATTCCTCATCTCTCCGCAGCTCCCGAGACCACCACGCAGAGTCTCACCAGCACAGCCTCCGAAGCTACCACAGCTGGGCTCAAGTCCACGGGAGGAAGGAAGAGCGCCGAGCCGCGGTCGCTGAGTCTGGGAGCTACAGTGGGGGCAGCAGTGGCCGCCTGCATTGCACTCGTAGCCATGATCTTGGGACTGCTGGTCTTCCTGCAGTGGCAGAGAAGGAAAGGTAAGCAGTCCGGGCTCAGCTCTCTTCCCAGGCTTCCCAGGTAAGCATTTCTCAGAACCTACCTGCATCCAAATCACCGAAAATGCTTCTTTAAACTGCAGACCCCTGGGCTGGGGATTTAGCTCAGTGGTTAAAGTGCTTGCCTTGCAAGCACAAGGACCCGAGTTCGATCCCTGGCACAAAAAAAAAAAAACCCTGCAGACTCCTGTTGGGCTCACCTCAGTCCCTCCCTCCCTACCCCAGTCGTACTTGGGAATTTCCAGCTGTCACAGCTTCCTCAGGTGGGGTGTGTGTGGGATCAAGTTTGAGAACCACCAATCCTTGTCCACAGAATCTGATCATTTGCCAATATAGTACTTCCCCCATTTGGTTTAGTCATTTCGCACAAATCCTCACTTCTCGGTTCGTGGAGAATGGAGGGTCAGCTCTGGGGAAAGTAAGGAGCCAGGAGAAGGAACAGGAATTTGGCTCGGGTCAGGAAGGACTAGACCGATGTGCACATTCCAGAACCAAGCTTAAAACTGCAGACTAAAAACTAGATAAAGCTTGCAGTCTGCTTTCCAAGGACCTCCGGTGGCAGGGAGCTGCATGGGAGGGCAGGGCGGGGGGTGGTGACTCGAGGGCTAATTGCTCAGTAGGAAAGAGCTGTGGTTGTGACAAAAAAGGTTGGAGGACGAAGAGTCAGGGAGGACTTCCCAGAGGAAGTGAAACCCATTTAAAAAATCCCAAAGAATAGAAAGAACCAGACAAAAGCCAAGAGTGGTGGAAAGGCCTGTCAGTGGCCATCCAAGCAAAGAATCCACTGGAAGAATTGAAGTACCTCAGTGCAGAGGCAGGAAGTGTGAGAAGGGGTCCTTGTGAGTAAAGCCCAGAGCTTCTGGTGAAAGGAAATGTGAAGCCACAAAGTGGCCACCTCAACATCCTGCTGTGAAGACACCGTCAGGACAGGCTGGAGGTGGGCCGGGCTGGATCAGTTGAAGGCAGCAGTGCTGTGCATGGAAGGGAAGGGCTGGGGCCTGAGAAAATCCAGGAAGCAAAATCTTTGAGATTTAGTGATTAGACTGATGCACAGGCAAGGGAGTTGAAAGTAGCCACCATATTTTCAACTTGGGTGAAAGAGGCTATGATGAAACTACCAAGTAAAATAGGGAACACAAGAGGAAGACCCTATTTGAGGAGTTGGGATATGCTGTATTTGAAATGCCTATATAGCATCAGAATAGAGGTGTCCACACAAGAAACATGAATGTGTACAACTGCAGTTTAACAAAGAGACTAGGGCTAGAGCCATTAATAATTTATACCCCAGCATCCTCCAAAACCGATTTGAAAGTCCTTTAAAATTTTTTCATTGAGAGGAAACACCCCTCAGCTATTGAAGAACAAAGGTGAAGAGTACAAGAGTCTGCACTGCCCAATGTCCAATGCAGGCTTCTTGCCCTGCCCGGGGGAATTTGGCACCATGGTACAGAGGTGTCGTTGGACGCTCAACTTCATCTTCCTTGGGGCTAAGAATGGCACCTCTGTAGGGTTGTCCTGATGATTAAATGTAAGGTGTTCAAACTAGATCCTAGCTTTAGAGTAAGCACTGAGAGTTAGCGCTTATAATTATTGAGCTACAAGGATTAAAAAGATGCAATACTGACATATTAATACAGACATAAACTAATAGAAGAAAAGAAAAAACAAATGTAAGATGCAAACAGACTCAAATATATGTGGGAATTTAGTAGATTAAAAGGTAACATTTCTAATTTAAGAGGAAACATGGGTAATTCAATAGATGGTGCTAGAACAAGAGAGTGGCTAGCCAATAAAAATAGTGGCATCTCCTACCTCATAACTTTCACCAAAATAAATTCTATAGAAATCAAGAATTTAAATGAGCAAAAGTAATCCTAGTATTGAAGAAAACATGTGACAGTATTCTATAACACAGAATTATTTTATGAACTCCCTAAATAGGTCAAAAACCAATAGTCATGGATAAAAAAAGATTAGTACATTTAGTGACATAAGAAAAATTTCTAAAATTATCTCAGAAACCACAGTGTTTGTCCCTTGAGGGTGAGGAAGATGGTCACAAACTTGAAGAGGAAGTCCGACATAGTCCTTGACAAAAAGGAGCTGGGATCTGAGTATTCAACTCATATGAGAAACTATGAATCTGTAAAATTGTGACTTTACATGATTGTGTTTTCCCCAGCAGTATTTAACTATGCTTAAAAACTTTTTTCTTTTTAATTTTCGGTGGTACTGGGGATGGAACCCAGAGCCTCACGCATGTTAGGCAAATGCTCTACCACTGAACTACATCCTCGGACCTTTTTTATTTTTTATTTTGAGACAGGATCTTGCTAAATTGCCAGGGCTGTCCTCAAACTTTTAAGCTTTCTGCCTCGACGTCCGAGTAGGTGGGATTATAGGTATGTATTATAAAATACTAGGAAACCAGATTCAACAGCGTGTGCAGAGTTATACATCATGGCCAGGTGGGATTTATCCTTGAAATGAAAAGATGGTTCGACATACAAAAATCAGTCAAGAACCAGGTGTGGTAGCATACACCTGTAATCCTAGCACTCTGGGAGACTGAGGCTGAAGGACAGTGAGTTCCAGCCCAGCCTGGACAATTCAGCAAAAGCCTGTCTCAAAATAAAAAATAAAAAAGGCTGGGGATGTAACTCAGCACGAAAACCCTTGGTTCAATCCCCAGTACCACCAAAAAAAAAAAAAAAAAAAAAAAAAAAAAAAAAAAAAAAAAAAAAAAAAAAAAAAAAAAGAAAAAAAAAAACACCAAGAACCGAAGGGCTTACTTAGCATTTGCAAGGTTCTAGTTCAATCCCTAGCACCACAAAAAAGAAATTAAAATTTAAAAATCAATGTAATATACCACATTCACAGACTAGGAAGACAAAAACTACCTGATCATGTCAACTGATTCAGGAAAAAGACTAAACAAGATTCAACACCCTTTCATAATAAAAAACATCCAACAAGCCAAAATAGGAGGGAATGACCTCAGTATAAAAAAGTCATTTATTAAATATCCACAGTTAGGGAATGGGGATTTAGCTCAGTGGTTAGTGCTTGGCTAGCAAGTGCAAGGCCCTGAGTTCGATCCCCAGCACCCAAATAAATAAATATCCACAGTTAATATCACTCAATGGTGAAAGACTGAAAGCTTTATACCTAAGATTAGAAATAAGACAAGGTAGCCCACACTCACTACTTATATTCCAGGTAGTACTGAAAGTCCAAGCCAGAGCAATTTGGGATGTAAACAGAATAAAAGGCACCCAAACTGGAATAAAAGAAGTAAAATTTTCTGTTTGCAAGAGACCTAACCTTATGTGTTGAAAAGCTAAAGATTCACCGGGCATGGTAGGACACTTGTAATTCCAGCTTCTTGGGAGGCTGAGGTAGAAGGATATCAAGTTTGAGGCCAGCCTGGAGAGCTTAGCCACATCCTGTTCAAAATTTTCAAATTTTAAAATTACTGAGGGGGCGCCTCTGGTAGAGTACTTGCTTAGCATACCTGAGGCCCTGGATTCAATAGCCAGAATTGTTGGGGAAAAAAAAAAAAGCTAAGGATGCTACAAAAATATTGTTAGAAAGGGTTGGGGATTTGGCTCAAGTGGTAGAGCACTTGCCTACCAAGTGCAAGGCCCTGAGTTTGATCCCCAGCACCAAAAAAAAAAAAAAAAAAAAAAAAAAAAAAAAAATCACAGTTCCACTTATGATAGCATCAAGAAATAAAATACTTAGGAAAAACCCTAACCAAGGAGGTAAAAAACTTGTATGCTGAATACAAAGTACAAAACCTTAGTGAAAGAAATTAAAGAGCACACAAATAGGAAGACATATTTATAGATTAAAAGAATTAATATATGAAGGTATCCACACTACTCAAAACAAGCTACAAATTCAAAGAAATCCCTGTGAAAATCATCATGGCAATTTTTACAGAGATGAAAAATTCATCCTAATATTCATATGAATTTTCAAAAACTCTAAACAGCCAAACATGGAAGACTTTCATTTCCTATTTGATACCATTTTAAAGCTGCAGTAATCAAAGCAGCATAGTATTTGCCTAAAGATAGTCTGATGGGACAGAACAGAGAGCCCAGAAATAAAGCTCAAATACACAATCAAATGCTCTTCACCAAGGCGGCCAAGACCACTCACTCGTAGCAGACAAGGAGGAAGACCAGCAGAGAGGTAGGAGAGGAACAGTCTATGGTAACAGCAGAAGGTGGAACAGGATTCTGAACATGAGCAAAACAAGCCAGGACTCAGAAGACGAGCAAGGAATTTGGGGGAGGGAGGGACTGAGACCCAGCCCCTGCGCTGACTGGTGTGGACAGCCCTTCTTTGCTTCCCTGGTCCATGGAAGGGCTGAGCATACGACAGAGCTGAAAAGGCGAGATGGAATCTGACTGGATGTCACACTGATGTGCTGTTGGTCCCCCTACAGGTCGGCAGACTAAAGCCCAAAGCCCTGTCAGGTAAGTGCTTGGCCTCCAAGGTACTGGGAGGGGAAAGGGTCCCTGCTTGGGAAGTTTCCGTGTGAGGACCAAACAAGGTGTCTTTCCCCACAGCTTTCCATCCCTGACTGGCCTCTGACAGGCTCTGGGCCTCTGCAAGCTCCATCCCTTGATACTGAAAACAATGCCCAGGCCTTCAGATGCCTCCCTTTCTTTCTTCTGGATCCTGTTTCCTTCTCTTATACCAGTTCTTAAGCTGCTTCTGATTATCTGGTTTCCTGAAAACCTTGGGCATCTCCTCCTTGGCACATGCAGCTCTCCCATGCCTCGTCCTCTGCTTTCTTCTGTCCGATCTGATGTTTTCTCCCAGTAAATGTGCTGTGGTCCCCAAGAGTCCTCTACCTCTAGCTCCTCAACCTCTCTCGTCCTTCTCCCTCTTCATCTTGCCACCTCTCGTTTCTCTTCTGCTGCCCTTTTTGCATTGCCATACCTTTCCTGCTCTGAGCCATTCTCCCTCCTTCCTCTCCATGCCCCATCTTTCACTACCTGCCCTTCTTCTGGGCCCCTCCCTGGTCCCTTCTCCTTCCAAGAAACCAGCATGAGAATTTGGTTTTGTTCTCCCAGTTGTAGCCAAGGCAGTGCCTGCAGAAAAAACAGGGCTGGACCTTTCTATTTCTCCTGGTTCTCTAATGTAGGCAGCTTCCCTAGAACAACCCTCACCTAGGGACTCCATGGGGCTGCCCTACCAAGGCCCTCAAATGCCTCCTGAAAACCGCCTCCTGCTGAGGCCCTAACACTGTCACCTTCATCCTGAGTGCCAGGGCAGGTTGCAGCGCCCCATTTGAAGATAAGCAGTCCCTGATATATCTTAACCCTTTTCTGCCTGGCAGCTAATACGTTTCTCATCTCTTGACCCCACACAGGGAACTAGTCCAAAATACTGAGCACTACAAGAACATTGGGTATAAAGGTGAGTCCAACCACTGCCATTCCCATTTTATCTTTGGTCTGCCCTTCCCCAAACACACCTGCCTACCTATACACCACCACCCAGGATTTTCCTTTTTCCCATTCCGCACCTCATCCCTCCCAGAAGACCCTGGCCCTGACCTAGCAGGTAACTTCATTACTGGAGCCACCTGTACGTCTGTCCACCCTGCATGTCACACCACCTGACCTCAGCACTCCTTGATTTTCTTCCCTAGGAAAACATGAAGATGCCCAGATGAACCCTAAGGTAAGTGACATTGGGACCTCAGGGAAGGTCAGTGAATGCTGATGCAGGTGGAGCAGAAGGAACCAAAGGCCCCAGTGTGGGCAAGGCCTTCAGCTAGTAGGCTGCTGCCTGGAGGTGGGGACACTTCTGTCCCCACAGTCTAATTTCCTTCTCGTCTGCTTCTCACCAGAATGACATCGTCTATGCCTCCATCACCCTCTCCAACTACTCCTCACCGGAAACGCCTCCCTGCACCCCTCCCCAGGAAGAGACACTGTACACTGTCCTGAAGACCTAGTAAGTAGGACTGAATGACGATCTTAGAGTCCTATAGGAATGATCACAGCTGCCAACAGTAGCTAAGACAGGTCAGACAACTCAGAAGCCAGCCAAGTATGAAGGCCAGAAAGGAATTGAAATAGCCACCTATGTATACCAGTTCCCTCTTCTGAGGCCTTGCTAGAAAAACAAAATGATCCACAAAATTTGCCCAAATGCATCTAAAGAAGAAACTGGTATCTGCTTCTCCACTAAAAATAAATTCTAATAGACAACTCACATCCAAGGCCCCTCCAGTAGTAGTATTTTTTCCAGTGGCTGCCTCAATCCAGGGAACACAAACCCTCAAATACTGCTAGCACCCATTACAGTTTAGATCTAAAATGACCCACGAGCCAAAATAAACCTCCTTCCTTTAATAAACCTCCTTCCTTTAAATTGTGGGTGTCCCCTTGTGCCTACACAATGGGGAAAGTGACTAATACATCAACCTAGAACCCAAGTCTGACCATAATCTCTCCTCACCATGATAACTAGCATGCACTGCAACTGCTTCACACGCATCCCACACTGAATCATCCCCAGCAAGACAATGTGACCTGATGAGGTGTAGACGTTAAGAGCAGATGGTTAAAGGCTCTCCCAAGGCCAAAACCAATCACACAAGTAACCACTTTATTAACACAAACTGCAGAGCTCTTGAACCTTGTAATCAATTAATAACCCAAACACTTAGCAACATCTCAGGGACCGAAGTTAAAGGCTCTCCCTGTTGCTCCAGAGAGAACAAGATGGGGGCAGGAGTACACTGTTACTCATCAAAGAAGGCCCAGAGTATGCCCCTGC
>PVJO010033026.1:0-12535 GCA_004026905.1 Hystrix cristata | reverse complement strand
TATATCAACTCCTCATGATGAAAGTAATCATTATGCACTGCAAATATGTACTAACCTTACCCCAGAAAGAATGGCAATCATTAGGAAGTCAAACAATAACAAATGCTGGCGGGGCTGTGGTGAAAAGGGAACCCTCCTACACTGTTGGTGGGAATGCAAACTAGTACAACCATTATGGAAATCAGTATGGAGATTTCTCAAGAGTCTGAAAGTAGACATCCCATATGACCCAGCCATTCCCCTACTGGGTATCTTTCCTGAAGAGCTAGTGTCATCATACTACAGAGATACTTGCACAACAATTTTATAGCAGCACAATTTGTAATAGCTAAATTCTGGAAGCAACCTGTATACCCATCAATGGATAGCTGCATAAACAAAATGTGGTTATCTATACGTAATGGAATACTATTCAGCTATAAAGAATGACAAGCTAGAGTCATTTGTAGGAAAATGGATGGACCTGGAAAATATACTGTTGAGTTAAATAAACCAGTCTCACAAGCTGGAATACCATATGGTATCCCTCATTTAGTGGGGTAAAATACAAACAAAAGAAAAGAGTAAACAATGGATACAAAAAGACAAGTGTTAGATATAAGCTAATTGACAAAGGGTTCAAGGGAACAAGAAGAGGGCAAAGGGGGAGGGGAATGGGAATCCGGAGGAATAATGATATCTTAAAAATAAGAACCCAATAACCCAAATTTAAATCAGTGACACGTACACTGGGTACTATAGTAATTTTATATGGTTGTGACTTACTGCTGTATGTAGGTGGTTGTTTACATTGCTCACTGTCATAAGCAAAAGGTACAATGTATTGTGGTCTGTAAGCTTGTGTAATGGCCTGTAAATTTGTGTAATTTTGGATAAATTTTAATAAAAAATCTATAAAAAATAAAAATAATACAAAAATAAAAACTATATTCAGATGCCAGTCTGTTGACCCACAAATTCTGAATAGTCAACAAGGATGGATTTCAATTATTAATCAGGAACATTCAGCTTAAATCATTTCTCCTACAGAAAGTCTATTCCTAATGCCTGAAATGAATTTACTACGGACTCTACAATTTTGAGGCAGTCTGAGCTTCAATTTTAGAAAATAGGTGCTATATACTTGCATGAATATATATAAGGTTTACTTATCAACTTTGCTGATGAACCAAAGCGAAAAAGGATTAACTAATTCACTAGAGGGCTGAATACCAATTCAAAATGTTTTCAATAGGCTAAAAGCAATAAAAATTCAATTACACAAATACAAGATGGGAGAAGCCTGCCTTGACAGTAGCAGTCCATGTGCAAAGAACTTGGGGACTTTAGCTGATCACAAATGCACTTGAGTCGACAGTGTTCTGTGGCCTCTAAAATGAATAATTTTAGAGAATGTAATCTGCATTACCATACGTAGGGTCTAGACATTCTTTCTTATACTTGGCTGGTCAGGCAACATCTGGAACACTTTTCTACCTTCTTGGCACTACATTTCGAAAGTCAGTGGCAGCTTCAGAATTTCTACATAGAAAAGGTTTAGGATACTGAAGTACTTAGAATTAAGATGTCATAATGCCTGTAATTTTCTTGAAGATATTTCGGCAAGAGAAAAAATAGGTGAAGAAAATATGGCAAAATGTTAACAACTGTTAAACCTAAGTGACGGAGCATATGAGAGCTCATTACACAAAATCTATTTTTCTGTATGCTTGAATATTTTCATAATAAATGGTAAAAGAGAGAAGCTCAGTGAAACAAGCTGGTTGGAAGGTAAGTGCACCAGCTGTGGGACTAATCCAGAAACTGTATTTACATAACAAGCACACATTATTTTCATTTATATCATATATTTATTAGAAGTGGTTCTGGTGGGGACTAATGGAGATTTGGAGAACCCAAGAAAAGTTCCCCCAAGGCACTGTCATTGTTAAAAAGTCCTAAGGTGTCCCTTACCTCAGGCTTCGAATGGACCGCAAAAATTTTTAAGGGAAATCAGGAAGTAAGAAGAACTGATGCAAGCTCCTTCCCCACACCCTGCCCTCTGCCAGCTTCGCCATCACAAAGGGGACAAGAGACAGCCCAGAAGGAAGCTGTCGTTAGCATTGATGGTCCATCACATCTTAGGAGTCCAAGCAGAACTGATTCCAACATATTTTGCTTCCCTAGTTACTGCAGCCACTTCCATAAGTCCAGCCTCCCAGACTGCATCATTACCTGAATTCCCTTAGGGTTCCATATATTCCTTAATCTGACTGAACAGTCTATCGAGGGACGCCCAAGCCTTTCTTCTGTGTCCTCTGAAACTCAGAGTCCAGCAGCTGCAAATTCCTCTATTTCCTCAACATTTCGTGCAATCCCTTGTTCTAAAGGAAGCCTGGTATTTCACTGAGGTCTCTGCTTCCTTGTGGCTCCCTCAGATCATGCCGCACCTGTAGCATCCCTCACTGTTCCCGGGGGTAGGAGAGTGTTCTTTTTCCTCTTTGCCACTTCCAGATCACTGCTCCACCCTCTTTTACCAAAAACCCCAGTTCATTTAAAATGAATAGCATGATTCTATGCCAATTGCCACCCCTCCTATGGCTCCCTTCCACTGACCTCCCAATCACTCTCCATTGTTCATTCACTGGAAATAATTGCACTTGGCTCAGAGTATCTTTCTCCCACCAGTCTAGTAACTTCAATATTCACTTGCTGACATGGCTAATCCCCTGGCCTCACTGTTCCCTGAAGTCATATCTAAAACTCTTTTCCTTCGCACAATCATAGCTCAACCACACGCACCATCATCTCAATAATTACAACCTCGAATCTCACTTTCTCCTACATAATCTCAACCTCCAATCCATGGAACCTACTACCCTCACTGTCTAACTATCCTTTTGTCTTTAATTCACATGATCCACTCACACACATCTCTACCCATGTACCCTGCCTTCTTTCTTGTATGAAGGAGAATCTTTCCACTTCCCACACAAAACCAGTCCTCCCACTTGTGCACAGGATCCCTTCTACACTCAGCTATTCAAACATTTTGCTCCAGCAGTTAACTCCTCCCTCTATGATGTCACCAATTTCTCCTTCTATCAACATGTTGATGGTCATTCCCATCATCACATAAACAGGCAACAAAATCTGCCTTCTTAAACAAACAAAAAATTTATTCGACCACACACCCTCCTAGAGTTTTCCCCCAAGTAAAGACAACATCTACTTTTCTCTTTTTCATAACAAAATTCAAAATAGGTATCTGCAATACTCTCTCCATTTTCCCCCTCTTACTACTCCCTCAACCCACCCAAAATAAATTTTTGTCTCTGCATTACTGACAACACTCTTATCAAGGTTGCAAAGGCCTCTGGCATGTCAAATTCAAAGGTGAACTCTTACTTCTCATCTTATTAAACTTCTCAGCAACTTGATTGACTGATTGCTCCTTCATTTTGAAACATATCTTGGCTTCTGTGACCATAAGCTCTCCTGTTTTTTCTCTGGTCTCTCCATCACTTTTTCTCAATGTCCCTTGCTGGATGTTCCTCATCTTTTCAATTTACAACCAATCGAGTATTCTACATCTCAATTCTTGGTTAATTTTTATCTATTTCATGAAAAAATGAAACAAAATTTTATGACAAAATAAAAAGAGAATAATAACAGTTAATACACTGTGTATTGTTATCTTCGAAGTAGTTACTCAGAGTACAAGATATAGATCAAAAAATCTTACAAAGAAGAAACAAACAATAACACAAAACTTTCTTTTCAATGAACTAAGATGAACTAGTAGTATAAATGAAATAAATTAGCATATATATAAAATATTTTTGAAACAATGGAATAGGTAATTTGGGGAAGTATTTCAACTTCTTGCTACTTCCCATTTATCTCTCTTCTATTTTGCTCTTTATTTGTATATATAGTAGTATTACACACAACAGAGTACTATTATGCCAGGAAGAAGGATAAATTTGAGTCATTTGTAGGAAAATGGGTGCACTTTGAGACCACAGTGTTAAGTGAAGTAAATGAGACACACAAGCTTAAATATCACATGGTTTCTCTTATGTGACAAACCCAATGTACAAATAAAGTACAAAATAAAAGACAGACATTAGGGAAAAAAGAAAAGTTATTGTAATCTGGCATGGCCAATGTATCTAAAAGGGTACCTTGAGTTAGTATTTTATACGTTTTTTGGTCTTTTAGTCTGGCTGTTAATCTGTGTTTATGATAATTAACTTGACAAAGAAATAAATCTGATAGCAACAAAAAAAGATTTTATGTTCACGTATCAACTCCCCACGATGGTTTCTCATATAAGAGAAATCATCCCTTATTTAAGCTTGTGTGTCTGACTTACTTCACTTAACATTATGTTCCCAAGAGTTGGATGCAACTCAATTCTTGAATATTATCTAGTGAAGACTCCCAAGTGGCAATCTGCAGTCCTGACTCTCCCTTGATTTCCAGACCATTCACTCTACGTGGCCATATAGATGTCTAATAAGGATTTTAAATTTGACATTTACCCCAACAGAAGTCCTTCTTCTGTCCCTCCTCATCCAGTCTTCCCAATTTTAGTAAATGGCACCACCTCTCATCCACGTGTTTGGGCCAAAACTCTAGTTATCATTCACGATTCCTCATTATTCTTCACAAAAAACATTAATCCATCTGTAAATCCTGTCAACTTGCCTTCTATCCCAATCAAGCTTTTCACCACCTCCAAGGCACCAACACTTCCTGCCTGGACTATTTTGAGAACTCCTTAACTGTCTTCCCCACTTCTATTCTTGTCCCCTCGTCTATTCTCCATAAAATGGCAAGAATGATATTTTCAAAAATATAATTCAAAGCAATAGGAGATTAGGGATGGGATAAACTGGACAACTAACTGGGCAGAATTTGTAAAAGGTCATAATAATCCATGACTAACAAACAGGTTGAGTGAGATGTTTCCTAAAAAAATAGGACATGTGCAGAGCTCAGGACCCAAAATGACTTCACAGCTCCTGCGCACTTACAGTACCAATCAGAAAATGATATTTTCAATCCTTCATTTGAATCTGGTGCTGTTCACAGAACCAATTAGAAAAGTGCTATTTTCAATCCTTCATTTACATCTGGCAGGGAGCTAAGCAAGTTTTTTCGATAAGAAAGTTTATACCAGGCATGACACCAACTGAGTTTTTGATAGAACAACTGTCCCTTGCCTTATTTGCATGAGGGGGAAGCCAACCCAGGAATTTTGGACATTAAAGTCCCTCATGCTCAGGACTGCTGTGAGCCTTTTCGTCAGCCCACTCTCGCCCTACAGAACATACTTCCTTACTCCCTTTGATAAATGTACACCTTTACTGTTTCTCCTGTGTGTCTTGCCTGATTCTTTGTTTGGGACACCAAGAGCCTAGAAAGAAGCTTTACAGGACCCCTCGTCTGGTAATGATAGCACCTCATTCCCCTACCTAAAATTTCCAATGGACTCTAATCAAAATTAGAATCAAATTTAAAATTTGCAGTGAATTTTCCCTTAGTCTGGCTTGCTTCCTTATGTCACCTCCTCAGAGATTCATCCATGTGACCACTCTCCCTCAAGTAGCACCACCTCCCACCCCTGCTTCCTTACCTTGTTTCAATTTCCACTGTAGAACCTATCACATCTGTTCTTATTTATTTGAGTGCTTATTTTGGTCTGACTCCTATATTTAGAATATAAGCTCCACAAGAGCAGATTATTGTCTGTCTTTTTTTTTCCGTTACAGTACTGGTGCGTGATACTTAGGTGCTTAATAGATATTTGTTGAAAGAGCAACTGCATCCAGAAAAAAATTCAAAAGAATCTGGAAACCATAGTATAACTTATAAGAAAGAAGACCTGAAATTGTCACCATTGCTTTTGTCTAAAATCCAAAAAGTATCTCCTTGTTCTAAACAGAAGAATAAGCACCAAAGCTAAGGGGAAGACTCTACAGAGGGGGGAAAGGAAACTTCTAAAAACCAAATAAGCTGCCTCATTAGGCAGGGAGCTCTTCGGTGTTTATTTCAGTGAAGATGTCAACATTTATGGGGAGCATGCTATATGCCAAGTTTTATACGAGGTTAGATACATTGCCTTGCTTTGTTCAATCTGCACAGCAATCTGAGGTTGATTCCATTAGTATCATCCCTATTTTATAGAAAAGGAAATTAATATGACATGTCTGAGGTAGAGCCTTTCACTATAACATGCTGTGTCCCAGTGCTTAAGATAGCAACTCATTTCTGACAGGGAAACTGTAGAGTACCAATTTGCAAAGGGTATTCCACAGACCCGTGGAAATTGCCAAAACACTTTCAGGTCTTTAATGGGGTCAAAAGTACTTTTGGAAATAATACTAAGAATTTTTTCACTCTCATTGTCTCAGAGATGTACAATGGAGTTTTCCAGAAACCACATGATGTATGATAAGTCAGTGCTTTGACAGCCGATAAATGGATGCTTGTTTATTCTTTTGTTTTTAATTTTTCTTAGCATATGATTCTCATTTGGTACATATTGATGGATATAAATCACATAAAGAGGGAGGGGAAGAGAAGCGGAAGGAAAAAGGATCAAGATATGATATGTGTATGTACCAATTCCTCACACTGAATCTATTTGTTATGTATGGCAAACATAGTAATACAAAAGAGAAAAAAGCACTTTGAAATCTTCCATGATTTTTAAGAGTGTTAAGTAGCCACAAGATTAAAAAAAAAAAAGTTTGAGAACCACTGCTGAAGATGAATAGAGGATCTAAAATTCAAAGGCTTCTAAAGTCTCTTCTAACTCAAAGATTCAACGATTTCAAAAGAGCTGTTTGGAAAACAAGGTTAACCCCAAACTATGCTTTGATTAAACACCTAAGTGTGGCGATTCATTATCAAATATCTGAGTCCTTTTCGGTATCTTAATCATCACAATGGAATTTTCCTTTTAAGACCCAGCATCCTGTACAAATTTTGGGTCATCAGACTCTATGGGTAGGAATGAAAAAAATGTGCAATAATAAAGTATGTTCATTCTCAACTGTTAGTTTTCATCTGGGTAGTGTTTATTTGATGTTTTGTTCTAGATATTTGCTTAATTTATAAAATAAAAATTTAAAATCACTGATGTAGATTTGTTTGCTTGTTTTTCATCTTTAAGTTTTGTTTGTGTTCTTGTTTGGTTTTTATTTGTTTGGGTTAGGAGGCTTTTTGCTTATTTGTTGAGTCGCAGTTTTCTTCTAAATAGCCAAGTGACAAAGAAAGAAGAGTGGGCAGAAAGAATGGTTTGAGGAGAGAACTCTCCTAAAGTAAACATGTATATCAGGTACGATATAATGTGGTTCAGTTGTCATTTGCTGAGCACCTACCATCTGAGTCGCTTCACTGAGGGCTACATATATCTCTTTAATTCTTACAACAATCTCAGAAAGTGTCATCAAATCTGTGATAAACTATCTACAAAAAAGGCTGCCATGATTATTTTCCTTGCATCCATGCCTTTTGGTAGTCCCTTCCCACTTCTCTGAGCTTGGCCATGTGACTTCCTTTGATCAGTGGGACAATAACACAAGTGAGCATGCAGAGAATTGAAGAATGCTTACACACAGCTATCATGCTGTCCCGATTCTCTCAGTAACCCAGAAAATGCCACCGGGTGAATGAGCCCCAGGCCAGCCCACCGCATGATGAACGACATATGGTAGTTACTTGTATCATCTACACCAATAACCAGACAACTGCCTACCAGAAATACAAGTGAGACCACCAAGCTTTTATGTGATACATTATGCAGCAAATCCTTACGGGGACCGAAGGTCCAAAGAAGTTAAATAACTTTACTGAGATCACTGTATAGATGATGTGTATCAGGATGAGAATTTTAAATCTTAATCTACACATTACTTCATCTTCATATCTGCTCTCTGAAATAAACACATTATTCGTCTTCTCATTTTAAAGATGAAGAAACATGTACAGGGAGGTTAAGCAATACGCCCAAAACCATGCAGTTAATTAGTGGTAAAGCCAGGACTAAACTCCAACTATGTGAGATTTCTCAGATTGCACTACTTTCACAAATTCAAGCTGTAGGTTCTGGTTAATGGACAGTTCCAGTCAGCTTATTCTTCTCTAGAGAAGAAGTGATTGCTCTACCAATGTATTAACAAGCAACAAGATTACATTTAAAAATGTGCTGCACAATTCTAAACCTACAAACATAAAAAGGAGAAAGAGCAATGGAAATGGAGCAAGACTTGGGATTTGAGTTATTTTTTAAAAACACAACAAAACATTAGAAAGTAGGTCTGGTTATATAAATAGGAGATAAAGTCTCATTAAAATAACCAAAGCATTAAGAGAAATATAAGACACAAACTCATGAAAAAGGATATTTTAAACTGGATCCAAAGTAGCTAGCGTTCACCTGCTTAAACCAAGGAGGGAAGTGTTCACTAACCCTAAAAGCACTAAACTGACTACCCGGCACATTTACAGTATGTCCTACCGACATCTCGCTGTCTGCAAGCTGCCTGGTATTGGACTTACTTGGGTTGGAAAAGAGAATGTGGTGGGGGGAACATTAATACCTACTGAAGACTGCAAGGGAAGAGCACTGTACTGCAACTAACTAGCGAACTGACCTTAGGCATGTCGCTTAACCTCTACAGATCTTAAATTTTTGTCAGTTAGGTCTCTTCGCAGCACTAAAATTGCTACTATGGTTAATCAAATTCTATGATTATATCAAAGAGAAGGTGGTGATCAGCAATGATCCATTGCTGCTAAAGACAAAAAAAAGAACACATGAACTCAGATGAGTGTTCTTTCCTTCACTCAACAAACATTTCTTAAATATCTAACATTCTAGGCTTTGTTCTTGTCCTTGAAATAATAATCCAGTGGAACAGAAGAATATACCAACAAAAGATTTACAATCAATGTGATTATCCCTACAGTAGATATATAAAGCAGAGAAGAGGTGTGATAAATGACAAGCATCCCGATTACAAATTTGGATGCACTTGAATTCAGTACCAATTTAGCTACATAATAGCTGTATGACCTTCGGCAAATCACTGAACCTCTCAAAAGCTCAGTTTCTTTGTGTGTTTCACATAACAGATTCCGAAACTACAGTCTGAGCTGCCTATAGGCTTGATTCTCCAACCTCCACAGAGGCAGACTACATTCATTTGGGGCCTTAAGCCAGACTGAAGATGGTTCAAGGGGGGATAAGAAGAGAGAGGGAGACTGCAAGTTTTTCAAGAAGACTGTGTGTGAAGAGGACTGGGCAAATGTGACAGCAGCTAGAAAAGAATGTCAAATCAAAGGAAAAGAGGTTTTTTGTTTTACTTTTCAAATAGAAGTACTATAACATGACTAATTGTTTATGTAGAAGATACCAGAGAGAGGGAATATTGCTAAGGCAGGAGAGACAGGAAATAACTGAAGTATCCAAGTTTGTCTGGAACCATGATTGGACAGAATTTAGAAGGAAATGGCCTAGGATAAGATCCCATTCTCTTATCAAGATGGGCACATTATCTAATTCAAATGTGGGAAAGACAACAGTTTCAGGTATAGTTAGGATAGATTTGGTGAAGGAAGATAGGAATGTTCCTGGCTTCTGAATTCTGTTTACTCAGAACTATATGAGATGACATTGCAAATGAACATGAGAAGGAAGAAGGCGGGAAGAGAAGTCTGAAGAAAGAGGAAGCAAGAGTCATCTCAGAAAACTGTCTTCCAAAAACCTTCACTGAGAAAAGATAATAGAAGAGATGAGGAAAGTCAGAGGTCCATTTGAAGTTAGTGATGAGCGAAGACAGATGAGCTGTGAAAGTCTCAACTGCAAGGAGAAGAAGGTGAGAGGGCAGGACGATAACTAAGGCTTAGGATATGGCAGTTCACAAGGTATGACAGAAAGAGAAACTCCAATACCCTGGACTCTAAGCTGGAGAAGAAAGAATGTAGATGGTAGGCTGATGAAGAGAGAAAATGCAGTAGGAGCCAATCGACTGAAAGTGTTATCCCCAAAAGAATAACTGCAGCAGTTAAGTTTGAGATTTCTAAAATAATGTTTTAGAATTTAAAATAATGTTTTAGCTTTTGGTGATGACCAGAAACAAATTTTGACCAAGTAAATGAATGGTTGATTTGGGTGGAAGAAAAGATAAATGAAACAAAGGGATCAAGGAACTGAAATGCTATGATGAGGGGTGAATCATAAATGCCAACATTGAAGTCATCAAGAATGATAAGAGTCAGGGTGGGATGGCAAAGACTAGAGGGAATGGATCCTTCCAGGGAATTTCTACAAATTCCCTAGGCTGCTGGTGTGTAGAGAATTGGGACACCGATGCAAGCCACTCAAGGACCCTACCTTCCTCTGTCTTGTGTCCAGGTACAAGGGAATCGAGTTAGCCCACTCTACTCCCCTCTCACCCTTAAATTCTCCAGTCTTAGATAACTCATCTCAAAATTTCCTAGAGCAGAATTTCATCAAAGATTTCCTGTGGCAAGTAAAGCTCTGATATTCTTGACATAAAGATGTTGAAGACCTCAAGAATGGTGAGAAAAATGGAAAGAGAGTAAGCCATGAACCATACCTTCAATAAATGAAACTGATAAATAAATAACCAAGTAATTGGTAGGTAACATCAATAATGGAGAGTAGAGAGGTGGGGCTTATGTGGAAAGAAGAGAGAACAATGACCACTGCCAGGCAACATACTTGGGGAGAGGCCAAGATTTCAGTTACAGCAGGAGGCAGGGGATTTTGACCATCAGTTATGCAAAGAATTAGGGGAAAGTGGTGTATGTCGGATTGAAAAATGAATAGAGCATGTTTTAGTTACTTTTCTCTTGTTGCTGAGACAAAATACCTGACACCCAAAGTTAAGAGAGGAAAGGTTTATTTGGCTCACAGTTTGTAGAGGTTTCAGTCCACAGTCAGCTGGATTCAAGGCAGGGTGGCATGGCAGACAGGCAGAAGGCAGCAAGGCAAACAAAAGGGGAGCAAAAAAGGGGATAGACAAGCCTCTTTCTGTCCCTTATTATCTAGGCTACCCGCCCTTAGGGTGGGTAGCACTCCCACCCTTAATTCCAGCACCCTTAATCCTAGTATCACTTCCTTGATCCCAGCAGAACTATGCTAGACCAATCAGTGGACTAATTTAGTAATCACACACTCTAGATCCAGTCACCTCTGAAAACACCCCGCCTATAACCACATGAGACTTTGGGGGGACATCTAGACACAAACCATAACAGAGCAGTACAGAGGTTGAGCAGCGGTCAGGGCGGCTTTGGAAATGAGGCACAACGAGATTAGTTCCGACAGTCTCTTAGAGAAGGCTATTCAATTCACTTTAGGTTTGAAGTCCAGAATATTTCATTCAGTGTTAGTCTTCATCTCTAAAATGGCCAAATTTTTGGCCCACATGGAGCACTGTGAGGGTCACTTGCCTGGGAGTTCCACAGTGAAAGGACCACAGCATCCAGTGCAGCACATATTATACTGAAATAGTGGCAGAAAACTTTCCAAATGTGAGAAAAGAACTTAACATACATGTAAGTGAGGCATACAGAACACCAAATAGCCACAATTAGAAAAGAACCTCTCCATGACACATCATGGTTCAAAAACCCAGGAGTCCAACACAAGAGCAGAATCTGAAAAGTTGTTAGAGAAAAGCAGTGAATCACTTATAAAGGTAAACCCATTAGAATGACAGCAGACTTCTCAACACAAATCTTACAGACCCAGACAGCATGGATTGCAGTGTTTCATGCCCTAAAAGAAAAGAATTTCCAACCCAGACTGGAATATCATGAAAAAACATCTTTCAAAACTGATGGAGAAATGAGATACTTCAATGATAAAGAGCACTTTAAAAATCCATGACTACCAAACCAGCAATCCAAAAATTCTCGAGGATACTCTAGAAAGAGATGATAATGCTAATAACGACAAAGGGGCTAATAGAAAGAAGGAACCAGATAGGGTGAGCACTTAAGTAGAAAGGAAAGAACAGGAGTTAGCAACAGGAAAATAATGTGATGACAGGAATAAGTAAAAAGTTTCCAGTAATAACTCTCAATGTGAATGGTCTCACTCCCCAATTAAAAGACACTGATTGGCAGAATGGATCAAGAAACAAAACCCAATTATATTCTGTATACAAGAAACACATCTAACCTCAAAAGAAATTCACATGCCAAAAATAAAAGATGGAAAACAATATTTCATGCAATGGCAACCTAAAAAACAAAAAGGAGTAGCTATCCTACTTTCAGACAAAGTGGACTTCCAAGCCAAAACAGATTAAAAGAGGCAAAGAAGGTTGCTAATATTCATTAAGGGACGATTCAAGAGGAAGAGATAACAATTATTAACATATATGCATGAAACTTCATAAGACAAAAACTACTAGAAATAAAAGATCAGCTAAACACAGACACAATTACAACAGGGGACATCAATAAGTTGCTGTCATGAATAGATCAACCAGACCAAAAAAAAAAA
>PVJO010033025.1:0-12570 GCA_004026905.1 Hystrix cristata | reverse complement strand
GCTTTTTGGGTAAACAAAGGAAAAAGAATTGTTTTCTTCCTTCTTTCAATGTTGAGATGTACAGGTGAAAAGTCAAGGTATTAATTTTGGAGCATGAACTGCTTTCTTTTTCCTTTAAACGGCAATATCGTAGCTTGGAAAAGGCAACAAAATGACACAGTCCAAGTTCTTGTTACACAGGGAGGGAAAATTTTTTCTGGTGAGCAGAGGAAGGTTGAGTGTGAGCTAGAGTGGGGAGAGGAAGGTAGAATTAAGGGGATTCATCTTTAGTTTCAAAACTTTAGTAAGGCATTGAGGAAGAGGGGTAAAAATTCTCAGAATTTCAGGAAACTTAAAACATAGGAGCTGATACGCTACTTCCTTATACTCTACAGAAAAGGTTTATTATGACTGCACAAAGGGATTTTCCAGCAGGGCAGATGTGTAAGAGTTCACTGGCTTTGACAAGTCCTTCAAAATGTATTCTGTTCTTGTACATTGGTCTTAGGTCTAGTCTCTGCCCCCAGGCTAGACTGGCTTCCATGTTGCAGTCTTAATATTTGAGGACGACTTTAGTATTATTTTTTAGATTTTATTCTTAGGTATTGTTTTTAGTGTGCCTTATTTAATGTTTTGTCCATACGCGGAAATAATACTTTGTATGTGATCAGCGCAAAGCCTGGTGGGACTATTGACTCATTTATTTGAGTACAATACTTCTAATGCTGCAATCTGAGATTAAATTAGGTGCTTTGATGTCACAATATTGACTCACATTGAGCTGGTGTCAGCATGTGTCAAGACCTTTTATACATAAATGGCAATTGCTTAATATCTTAATCATCATGTACTTGTGTATTGGATTTTTAGAGACTCTTGGATTGTTTACATTTGTCTTCATTGAATTTCATTATGGTAATTTGGCTTGTCTTACAAGACGGTGGAGAAGTTTGATTTTATTGTCTTCAGTAGTATTTCCCTAATGTGACTTGATAATCTCCTCTTCTGATTTTTTTCCCAGCTGTTGATTAAAAAAAAAAATCACACACACACACACACACAAAGAATCCAACAAATTTGTAACCCACTTGAGTACAAACACACTGAGATACTAAATGTGGTCATTTATTTATTCTTCTATATTATCATAGTGTGTTAGAAATGTGGCATGAAAGACATAATAGAAATCTTGGTGAAATATTGATTTTGCAAGTTTATGGCACTTCCAAAAAAGAATTTTAAAAAGATTTAAATAGATTTTAAATGTAAGTTTTTCTGTGAACATAGAAATACATAAAATACTTTTCAAAAATACAAGTAACTACTATGTTTTTTCTTTTTCCTGTTTTTATTTATTTATTTTTTTATTTTTACCAAGAACATGTATTGGTACATTGTATACATAATGATCATAATCAACATGGTTATTTTGTACCTGTACATGATACATCTTGGTTTTCCCCCCTCTTTCCCCCTCTTCCCCTCCCCTCCCCTCCCTTCCATTCACCCACCTTTCCCTATTTGTAACAAGTGTAGCTACACTTTACCATTTTTTCCCCTTTCATCTTACTTTTCTTTTAACCTTCTTCTTTATCCCCCTTTTCCCTATCTAGTTCTCTCTTTTGAATACTATCTCTCTCTCTCTTTTTTTTTAAACATAATATCTGTTCTACCCCTTTGTCCTTATTTACACTTATGGTTTCTCATATCAGAGAAACTTGCTATCTTCTCAGAAGAATTAAAATCATCATATCACAGTGATATATGCACAACCATGTTCATAGCAGCACAATTTGTAATAGCTAAGTCTTGGAAACAACCTAAATGCCCAACAACTGATGAATGGCTAAAGAAGATGTGGTTTTTCTACATAGTGGAGTACTACACCGCCATAAAAAGGGTAAACTAGAGTCATTTGTATGTAAATGGATGTTCCTTGAGAACATACTATTAAGTGAAATAAATCAGACACTTCCTGTTTTTTTTTAGTGCAACTCCGCCTTTGTACCCAGAGATGTTTTATACTAGTTCTTAGTTGTGTGTCTTCTAAAATTAGAACATCTAATGTGTACACATTAATAATATAAATTAATGACATTTAAATTAATATAAATTAATATAAGTTAATGAAGTTTAATATAAATATCTCCTAAAAACGAGTGCTTGGACTGCAAGGCAAAAGCTTTTAGAATTCTGATTGTCCATAGTTTTTACAAAAGTTGTTTTGTTTTTCTGTAGGCACAATCACACTCACCTCCAGTCCCCCAAATTTTCCTTCTGCACTGACAGTCCATGTAACCAAATTCATTCATTGTGCTTAGTTGTTGTCAGAGTGAAAGGGTCGGAAGCTTCAGTGGCAGTGTCGACTGCTGGATGGAAGCATGGTTTACACGAAATATTTCTCCCAAGGTTCCTCTCATAAAATACTCCCCTCAAATTTACTTTTGCATGAGAACGTAAGCTATGTAAATTTCACTTCATATTGTCTTAGTCAGTTGTTCATCATTTTTATTCGGACAAAATTTAGTGAAATGAAAAACATAACCTTTGAGTCCAAAGGGCTTAGGTTCAAATCTCATCTCTGAATCCACTAGCTGGTTGACCTTGGACAAGTTACTTATCTTTGCTGGACCTTACTCGTCTTTGATAATGATACTGATGTTAGGGCTTTATGATAAGTGAAGTAATGTATGCAAAGGAGCTGGCAGAGTTGGAGACACTTAGAAGGGAGTAAATAGCTGCTAGGTTCCCTTCTCTGCTCTTCGCAGTGAATTTATAGTTTCAGATTATCTTTTCTAATTAGAACATCAGTATAAGTTCAATTATAGTTTTGCTCATATTAATCACACTTCATAATTGTCATGTGTTATGAATAGTAATAATGAGATTCCTCATATAAATTTATATCAACAATCACTATTCCAATTACCCCGTAAATCTACCACTACTAGGCAGTATTATGGCTCACCTCTGAGTAGTTCACACAGATCGATCTTCCTTAGTTAGGTTCCAAAGAAAGGCAGCATTATCTTCTTCATTTCTAGGATTGGATCAAGAGGACTTAGTCTCTTTGCTGTTTCTATAGTGGGGCGAGAACACTGCATGCAGTTTGATTAGAATTCCTTTTTCTTCCTTTTTGCCTGTTCTCTGGCAACCTGTTCTATTTCTTATCCTCCCCTATAAACCTTCAGTTTTACTATTGATTTAATAACATACAATTAAGTTTTACTCAATATTTAAGCAGTTACCATTATTGCAGTTTTTATGAGCCCATAAAGCTCTCATCCTTGTAATTTTCTTGAGACTACAAATATGGCATTTAAATTGATATTGAATATTTGATGAATTGAAATTCAAATTTTGCAGAGTGGAGCTCAATAGTCTTTCTTAATATTAATTGCTTTTTACAGAACAACATTCATTCCACAATAGTAGGAATGAAGAGAAAGAGGTAAATCCTATATGAATTGTTCAGGGTCCTGGATACGAGATTAAGGAGGTAGAATTTTATTTTATTGTTCAAAGAGCAGAGCATAATCAAAAGCTTTTCAAAAGGTTTTGTGGCCTAAGTAATCTTGAGAAGATTTAATCTTTCATTTGAATATAGTTGGATAATTCAGAACGCTTGGGCTTGAAGAAGTTGTCTTGGTGGTACTACTTTGCTTTTAGAGTGGTGAAAGTAGGGGCAATATGATATAAGTGAATTAAATTTAAGAGAAAGTGCTGTTACAGGAGTAGATGGAGGACCACCAAGCCTTTAGTAGTATTCATAAGTTGGCTTAAATACCTTTCCGCCAAAATTTGAACTTGAAATTTCTAACTTTTTTTTGGCTTCCAGAACTATGAGAAGATTAACTACTCTTCTTGGGCATCTATGCTTTTACATCATCAGTTATGAAATGAAAACAATAGTATCCAGCAAATGACATTGTAAAAGTACCCTCCTGGTGGAGAGAGCATAACACCTGAAACTGTGCTAACATTGTTCTATGTGTGTGAATGTTGTTTCATTTTTTTTTTTTTTTAATTAAGTCTCCAGTGTCTACCAGCATCCCTGGTCTGTGGTAAGTACTCAGGGAATGCCTAGTAAAATGTCATCATTTAATCAATGCAACAGTTGCCCGTTGTTGCTGTTTCCTCTCCACGTATTTAAAGCTATGTTTAAAAGAAACTTCTATAACTTAAAAATCCGCAAAGTACTCTACTGCATCATTAAAGTCTGTCCACCTTGGCTGTGGCTCAGCCCTTAAAAAACAAATCAAGTCATTTTATAATTTCTCATATTTTGTCTGTGTATCTCAGTTGCAAAACATTGGTCCCTGGCTAGCATTCATATGACAGCTTCCCATATGAATGTTAAACAGGCAACGATGATGCTCTATAATTACTGTGCTTGAA
Organism: Hystrix cristata; assembly: GCA_004026905.1. NCBI lineage: Eukaryota > Metazoa > Chordata > Mammalia > Rodentia > Hystricidae > Hystrix > Hystrix cristata. The sequence continues at coordinate 8,193 of PVJO010033025.1, read as the reverse complement.
ATGATTGGAAATAAATTGGCATTCCAATTACAGATGCATGAAAGAGGCGCTGGTATATCACAGTCAGACCATTAATTTCTAAAGTGGTTCAGGCCATCTTACTATTTCGGTGACATGCCTTATTCACAGCTGCAGTGAATCACTCTGAAATGTGGTGCCTCAAAATTAGCAAGATGAAGGACATTTTTTTTACTTAGCATACCCCAGGTTATTTTCTCTTAAGAAGGATAAAAGGCAGAGAGGGAACCTTTAAATTAAATTTTGTAATTCTTAACACAGAGTTCTGAACGACTGGAACAATAGAGTTTTGATAGGCTTTGTTTTTATTCCTTTTAAAGAAAAAATGTGAAAAAATTTGCCCTTACTGTGCTTGGATGAAGACCATAATTTTTTCCCCAAATCTTTGAAAATTAAATTAGAGAAACAGGATTCTTTGGTGTTTAATTTTCAGTCTTCATATGGATATCTAATTGAGCTAGTCAGAAATAAAATATAATCTTTCCTATAAAAGAAACATAAGAAATATCTAAAGTGTTTCCAAAAGTGATCCTTTAATAGTCACAGGTTGAAATTTCCATCCATTTGATTTTAGGAAATTCTCCAGATATCACTGCTATCTATAGATTTTACTGAAAAATAACATCCATCTGCTAGCTAAGCCCTGTAAATATAATTTTACTGTTATATCTGTAAGAATCTAGGGGCATGCTAAATCCAGCTACTAATGTGAGTAATCTATAATTGACCAGTAGACCTGATGTTCTTTCACTGTATCTATTAAGGGTACAGACTATTCCTTATTTATACAGTATGCATGTTCTTGTCATGTAGGGTGTTAAAATATTTATCGAGTGGAATTTATTTATAAGCTGATGCATAAAAATATAAAATTATACACATTTATAGCATTTGATATTTTGATAGTTGTATACATTGGGTAAGGTTGAAATCAGGATAATTATATCTACCAACTCAAATATTTATCATTTCTTTATGGTAAGAACAAAGTCTTTTCTCCTTGCTCCTTGAAATATATAATACATCATCTATAATCAATCACTTTGTTGTGCAATAGCACACCCGAACTTCTCACTCCTGTTTAACTATGACTTAGTACCTGTTGATCACCTTCCACCCATTCCTACCTCCCTGCTGCTTCCCTCAGGATCTACTAAACAGCCTTCAACTCTCAGTTTCTCAGTGGGGAGTATATTGCTCCCTACGGTTTGGGGAAATGTGGTGGAGGTCATCTTTTGGTTGCCTGGTTAAGAAGGTGCCAGAGATTTAGTCCACAGAAATGATATGTCCGCAGAGATAATTGGGTACTGTCTGGCACTGTGTTTGAAATGGGTTTCGAATGTAAGACCTGGAACTGATTCCTTCTCCTTTCCTGAAGTGAGAAGAAGGTCTCTCTATGCTGATTTGATTGGAGTTGGAAGAGTATTACGGCTGAGATCTAAAATGTCTCATGTGGTTGAAGGTGGGGCCTAATTGAAAGAGACTGTCACTGGATCATGATATTTGATGACAACATAATAGTCAAAAGATTTCCAATTTCTTGTTCCAAGAAAACAAGTAGAAGACAAGTTTAGCGAAGGGGGTATTTTGTTTTGGATGAAGGAAGTAAAAAATAACTAAGAGAATTCTTAGGAAATGTTTTGTAAAAAGAAGACAACATCAGTGCAAAATCAAAGAAGAAATCAAGTGCATTTTGGGAAGGTGCGAATGCTGTATATTTGTCTCAGAGCATGATGATTTGGAGGGATGATGATTTGGAGGGATGATGATTTGGAGGGATGATGATTTGGAGGGATGATGATTTGGAGGGATGATGATTTGGAGGGAGATGTGATATATATAAACCAGCCAGTTTTTTTGTGTTTATATCAAAGTTTCAGCCAAGACCTTAACTGTGTTTCCATCTGAGCTTTGGAAAGGGATGATACCTGGGTTGAGTACTGAATGAGGGACAAGACAAAATGAAGTGTGGGGGACAGTAATAGAGAGTGAGAAGATAATATGAATATTCTGAATCACGGCATAGCACAGAAGGGGAAAAGGAGTATTTATTCAGCTATTTGGGGTGTGAGAATGAACATACAATTTATATTTGTCTCTTCATGGTGCAATCAGGTTAGAATGACCTATGCTTTTAACTGAGATTTATACTATAGGAAGCGATGCATACTTCTAGGAAAAATATAGAGATTTTAGTGTTCAACCTGTTGAGGTTGAGATAATTCTACAATATCCAAGAACAATGCTGAGTAGATGGTAGGTAACATGTGTTGAGATGTTGGAAGTCAATATGAGCTGACGGTATAGACTAGGGCATTAGGGCATATTCATGGTCCTTAAAATCACTAAACACTAGTAAGTTGCCCAGAGAACAGGCGCAGAGTGAGAGTAGCTATTGGGTTTGTCTCATAAAAGTACGTTACACTGATCTTAGGAGATGATAGTCTTGCCATGTAGCCTATATAGTGTGCATATTGTATATACATATAGTTACATGTATAGCTATAAATTTCTTATTATACACAGAAGAAGATAGGTAAAGAAAATGGAAAAAAAAGATACTGATTACTGGTATGTGATCAGAGAACAGTGAAAAAATACTAAACTAAGTCATCTGAAAAATGAACATTGGCTCTTCAGCTTAGAGAAAAGAAAATCTCCAGGGATGTGACAACTACCTTCAAGTATTTGGAAGGCTGTCACAAAGAAAAGGGACTTCACCACTTTGTATTTCTCCCGAGAGCATGATTAGAAGTGGAATTAGGTTCTTACTTCAATTAGAGGAAGCATTTTCTAAACATTTATGTCCTCTGAAATTGGGGTGAGTTCCCCTTGGAAGGAGAAGTGTTCCTTGTTTCTGATTGTTTGAAAATAAGCTACAGAGAAACTGCAGGAGGAATTGATGCTTCGGGGAAGCGGTTAAGGATGAGACATTCTTTTAACTCTAATGAAATTGTGTGATTCTTTGCCAGAGAATGCCCATTACTTAATAATTTTGTAGTTGGATAGAAAATACAATGACTTCTTTCACTCTGGGTTTAACTTTTTAAAAAATTGGTTGGAATCAGAGGCAATTTAAGACTCCGACTTCAGAATGAAGTTGTTTTTCTCTGTCTAAATATTAGTTTTCTCTGTCTAGATACTGTTTTTTTCTACTTGCTTTAACCTTTGACTGTAATGATTCTATCAAAAATCCTAAGTTACATTAACAAATGACAATCTATTTTGCTAGTAGCTGAAAGTTCTAATTGACAAAAATAACAGGCAGCATTTATGTAGTCTAGAGTATCATTCGCATAGTTCTCTGAAACCTCTATCTGAGAATAAGGTAAAAAATGTAATGAATGAGCCGGCATAGTGAGGTACACATGCGAGGTGATTTTGTTCTTTCTCATTGTTGCCTCTTTGGCTCTTTTCTCTTGCTGCCTTCTTCTCCGTCACTGCAAAATCTTGGGCAAATCCAGATCCAGATCCAGATCCAGATCCAGATCCAGATCCAGATCCAGTTGCTTTGCCAGTTATGTTTAGGCCCCGAGAAACTCAGAATCATGGAATTCCAAAGGCTTATCTAATTAAAGATTCTGTTCTCCCCTTACCCTGTCTTGGACAAGGCTTGTAGTGATTGAGGAAAACTGAAGTGGGATAGGGAGGCTGTGTTTTCTTTATTCCATCAGTGTTCTCTGTTCCCTTTCCCTTTCCTAGGACAGGTTTGGCTCCTGCAGAGTTGGAGGAGACAGGAAAGAGAGTTAAAGGGCAGAAGCTCTAACCTGATTTGTGTAGCTGTGGAAGTGCATTGCTGACTATAGCAGCCTGTGTCTAATGAGGAGATATGAGAAACTAGTAGAAACTGTACAGTGGGTAACTGGTCAAGTGTTATATGAAGAGTTATTAAGTATGATAAAGGAGTGTTGGGATGTAAAGAAACTGTGCTGCACATTAGTGTTGAGGAAGTGTGCCCAGCTTGGAACTTCCTGTGGGAGAGGGAACTTCCTGTGGGAGAAGGAACTTCTTGTGGGAGAAGGAACTGTCCTCTGGATAGCAGAGGATTTCCCTGACTGGGCTTGTGCTGATAGGAGCTGCTGACAGGTAATAGGCAAACTTCCAAATCAGCAGTCAGGGGTGTGGGCCTGCAGTGGTGACTGGTATAGGAATGTCTGCGAGACTTTTAGAGGATGTGGTCTTCATGGGGCCTTGGTTTCCAGACTGAGGGTGCAGTTGAAAGGTTGTCACCTGGTAGGGTGGCAAGGTCACAGAGGGGTGGCCTTCTGGGCCATGGCCAGGGCAGTGCTCCACCAGATAAACTCATACTCACACTGCTTATCTTGGTGGAAACTGTGTAGTACAAGACTGCCTCTTGCTCCTGCGGGCATCCCCCAGGACCTTATGCTGAGAAAGCTTAATGCTGTGCTCACTGCAAAGAAGAAATACTAAGAGAAATCTTGTTGTGCATCGCAAAACATAGATTGAAGGGCACATATATAGCTAAGAAGCAATACATCCATAACTGATACAGTGATTGTGAGACATGGAGGATGTTAAATACTGATTTTACTTTTTCTTGTGGTGTATTCTGTGTGCTCTTTGGAGAGTCCCACCTGCTATCTTCTTCCTCTTCACACCAGCTCTCTGCCGTGTCACTTCTCTCCTCCCGCTTCAATGTTGCAGCCCCAGCTCCCAGTGAACATCTTTGCCTTCCTCTCAGGGGAAAGAAAGCCCTGTCCATGAATTCCTCATTTAGCCACAGACTCTCATGTTCAAAATTTCCAGGCTTGAGTTGGGAGCTAATCCCTAAGTCCCTCAAATTCCAAGAATACCTGTCAAGCCTCTGTCATGAGGGAGAAGACACTTCTTTAGAGCCTTGTAAGGATCTCCATGACCCCCAAAACACATACACACACGCGCGCGCGCACACACACACACACACACACACACACACACACACACGAGGGGAGGCGCCTCTCCAGGCACTCCACTGCTATCCTTCTTTCAGCCTTTCTGTGGTGCGGCTTGACTGTGGGTGATGGGTCAATATTGGCCCAACTGATTTCATAATCTCATGGCACATTCTTCATAAGGGGCCCACCTCTCCTTTAGAGGGGTATACAGGTGCGTGGCATTCTTGAACTTCTTCCTAACTGAGAGGCTTCAGGCAATAATGGGATTTAAACAAATCACATTTTAACAACCTGACAACAGGATATCATCTCAGTTTGCTTTCCTCATTACTGTTCCCTTCTTCATACACCTGTAGTTGAAAGTCTAAATTTTTATCTTTTCCTCACAAAGCTCCAGAAAGGACTCATTGCCTCATTAACTCTAATACCTACACTTTGTCCTCATATTTTTAAGAGTGATTCTACCAGGACTTTTGTTTGTGGTACCATAAAATTAGTGGGTTTTTTGTTTTTTTGTTTGTTTTTGTTTTTGCTTTAAATTCTTCCTTTGAAGAAGTCGATTGCCACTCATTTGATTCTGCCAGTGGGCAGCAACCACAAACACATGAGAGAACAGGTTCTGTGACAATTCAGGATAATCAGCCAACCCCTCTCTCTACCTCACCAACTATTGGAAGTACACAGTGCAGATCATCTTTGAAGTCTGGAACAATTTCCTCAGTCATCCCTCATGCATCTTGTTGTGGGTGAAGGGCAAGTGCTGGGAATTCATTTTCTCATCTCTCAGTGTGCTCTACACCTCAGTAAGGGTGTGGGCCGCTTGGCATTCTTGAGTTTCTTACTATTTCCCATGTAGTCAAAGAAATTCTCAGTCATTTTCATAGCTGTCAAATAATGATTACTGAAATTTTTAATAACAAAATTTTTATATTCATGAAGACCTGGAGGACCATATTGCTAAGCGGGCTCTGGTACATTTGAACAACAGAAAGAACTCTCTGGTCATCATGGACACAGTTGTCTACATTTCATGTTCAGCACGCTGCAGGGCTTGTGAGGTTACTGGAGCTGGCCTGCCATCTGCGACGTAAGCCAACAACCCATTTGGAGGTTTATGCTGCAGATCCCTGACCACTTGCACAGTAGAGACTTTGCTGTATTTACCAGATCTGTGCCAAAGAGTTTGATAACCAGCTACATGGGGGATTAAGACATGCTGATGATTTTAAGTGGAAAAACAATAGGTTTATTGAGTTCATGATTATAACTTCTTGTATAACCTCCCCTATTTAAGGCAGAATTCGCCTAATTCTAGAACATTCCTTTGTCTCTGAGAAAGGTGTGATGTCTCTTAGTCCCCACTGGATGAATGGCGGGGAGCAAGACTTCTCATATTTCTTTGTTGGAACCTCTGGGTAGTCAGTATAATAGTTGAAGATGTAAGCATAAGCCGAAACTACAGGAACGGCTAAGACAAAGATGATTAGACTTCACAGTTTAGATATAGGTTGATTATAAATGCGAGATACACATTCAAAATATCTTTTCCTCATAAAAATCACGTGGGGCGGGTAGCATCTGAGTTTTCAGAAGGCAGAACATCACCTTGCAATTCCTGGTACATAGTGTGTGCTCAGAAAACTTAATAATAAAAGGGCTTCTGAGCATTGGAGTCAGTTATGATTACTGGATATTTTGAAAGGAAGCTGTAGGTGGTTTGGCTTCTTTTTCTGTAGTCTTTGTGGTTTTATTAACTAACCAGTTCGTTCTGGCTGCTGTCAAGCTCTTTGAAGCCGGGACAGGAGATTTCACGACAGTTGAGAACACAGAGCACAGATGCTGTCATTGTTTTTTAGCCCGAGTCTCTTACTTTCAAGGCCACAGTCATTGGCCAAGTTAGGAGGAAGCCAAGAAAACAGGAGGAGAGGCATGTGTCCACTCTGCAGCAGCTTCCCTGATTCATGTGGTCCACCGAAGACAAGCGTCTTGGGAATCTGCTGTTCACCAGGCTCTGGGCGAGGTTCTACCTGAAGGAGGCGTGTTGTGGGGAAAGCAAAGGTGAAGGTGTGATGTGGAGAGCTGTGACAGTCGTGCTTGCCTATGGAGCTGGTTAAGAGGGGGTGATGGGCATTCCGATAGTACGGATGTTTCTGCAAGCAGAAGCTGAAGTAAAGAACGTTTTCACTTTTTTCTACAATGGCCTTAAATGGACCCTTTTACTCTCTGCAGACCTATCTTTCTGTCTCTGCACTCCTCTCCCTTATCCCCACCTTGCACACAGCAGCAAGGATGGTATTTCTGACTGTATTGCTATCTTGATGGAAAACTTCAGTGGCTTCCTCTGGACTGTCTTAGCAGGCTTAGGAAGCTCTAATTGATTCCTTTCCACTTCTGCCTCATCTCTGCCATTCTCTGCCTTGTGTATTAAATGAAACCTTTTTGTTTATCTATATTTGTCCATCAACACCTTGACTGTAAAGCCTATGTATCATTTATCTTTTTTCTCCTTTGCTATTAGTATGATTTCTGGTATATAATTGAAGCTCAGTAAATGTAAATACATTGTTGTTGTTGTGGAAAAAAAAATATTTTCAGTTCAGCAAGAAATCAAGCGCCACTCAGAGTTGGAGAACTCAAGTTTATTTTCAACAATGAACCCAGGGGAGTTAATACTCTCAGAGCCTGGGCCCCGAACAAAGAAATTGGGTTCTTTATTTATATAGGGGGTTTATATAGGGGTTAAATTCTCAGGAATTGTATGACTTTGTTTTTCAAAATAATGAGCAAGCAAGCAAGGTTATAGAAGCAGACAAAGCTACAGAAGCTAGCAAGGTCACAGAAGCAGACAGCACGTAAGGAATAGGTTAAGTCTTATTTTAAGTTTCACATAGTTAAGTTTCATGGCCCTTTTCCTCAGTTGTCAGTGCTAAATTATGGAATACCAGAGGGGGGCAGCATTCTGTGCAGGTGCAGACACTTGGAGGAAGTGGGGAGTGTCATGGGCCCGTCAGCAGTCAGGGCGCTACAAACTCTGAGAACAGGATCAACGAATGAGTAGGGGTTACAAAGCAGGCTTACAGAAGCAGACACACTTTCAGTTTTCTTCTTCAGTTTATTGACATCGGGGAACCTGCCTTGTACATTTCTCTTTTAGCTAAGATGCACCCAGACTCATGACCTACAGAAACTAAGATTTTTAGTATGATGATTTTAATTCTTCTGGGAAGATCCCCAGTAGGGGAATAGCTGGGTCAAATGGAACCTCCAGTTGTAGTTTTTT
>PVJO010033024.1:0-12536 GCA_004026905.1 Hystrix cristata | reverse complement strand
CTCCTGAAAAATCAATAACATACTCCTAAACGATCAATGGGTCATAGAAGAAATCAAAGAATAAATTACAAATTTTCTGGTAGTTAATGACAATGGGTGTACAACTCAATGAAACTTCTGGGACGCTAGGAAGGCAGTTCTAAAAAAATCATCACAACATCACAATCAATGCTCACATTAGGAAAACAGAGCAAGCCCAAATAAATAACATTATGAAAAATCTTAAGACACTTGAAAAACAACAAACCAGCCCCAAACCAAAATTAAAGAGAGAAATTATATATAGGAGAGTGGAAATCAAGAATCTGTAAAAAAAAAAAAAAGAACAGTAAAATAATCAACGATTGGAAGAGCTGGTTCTTTGGAAGAATAAGTCAAATAGATAAAACCTTACCCGGACTCACAAAAAGAGAGATAAGACTCATATCAATGCAATTAGAAATGAAAAGGGTGAAATCATAACACGGTCAAAATCTAGAAGATACAGTGGTACCTTGGTTCACTTAATTTATTATATGATTCTGGAAATAATGACCACACTCATGTTCATGCAGGCAAGATGGCATGTTCATGTTCATCACCCAGTGCAGAGCTTGCAAACAAAAACAAAATTTTGCAAAACGGTTCTGTTTGCAAACCAAATTGCTCACAAATGTAAGTGTTCCTGAGCTGAGGTAACACTGTAGTTAGGAACTACTTCAAAAATTATATTCCAACAAATTAGCAAATTTTGAAGAAATGGACAGACTCCTAGACACATATATGCTACCAAAGCTAACCCAAGAAGACACAAATATGCTTAAAAACTCAATAACAAGCAATGAAGTTAACACAGTAATAAAGAATCTAGCAACTAAAAACATCCCAGGACCTGATGGATTCACTGCTGAATTCTACAAAACCTTCAAGGATATTATGTCATCAATACTCCTCAAACTCTTTAAAGAAATTGAAAGGGATGGAGGCACTCCCAAATTTATTTATGGAAGCCAGTATCACCCTCATTCAAAAACCAGATAATGATCCAACTAAAAAAGAAACCTATAGGCCAGTCTCCTTAATAAACACAGATGCAAAAATCCTCAACAAGATATTAGCAAATAGAATGGAGTACATTATCAAAAAGATCATATGTCATGATCAAGTAGGTTTCTCCCAGAGATGAGAGAATAGTTCAACATACATAAGTCAATAAATAAAATACATCACATAAACAGGAGCAAGGTCAAAAACCATATGATTAAATGAATAGGTGCAGAAAAGGCTTTTGGCAAAATCCAACACTACTTCACAATAAAAACCCTGAAGAAAGGTATAGAAAGACCTTATCTGAATATGATAAAAGTTATTTATGACAAACCAATAGTTACCATCATACTAAATGGGGAAAAACAAAAGGTATTCCCTGTAAAATTGGGTACAAGAGAAGGATGTCCATTATCACCTCTTTTATTCAACATAATATTTGAAACATTAGTCAGAACAGTTTGGCAAGAGAAAGAAACAAAAGGGATACATATAGGAAGGGAAGAATTCAATTATCATTATTTGCAGATGACATGATACTCTACATAGATGACCCAAACAATTGCACCAAAAATCTCTTAAAATTAATAACTTCAGCAATATAGCAGGACACAAGATCAACACATAAAAATCATCAGCATTTGCATATACCAATAATAAACTCAATGGAAAGGAAATTTTGAAAAAGAAAATCATTCACAGTACCTTCTAGAAAAATGAAACACCCGGGAATTAATCTAACCAAGGAAGTGAAAGACCTCTACAAAGAAAACTATAATAATCTGAAAAAGGAAATTGAAGCGGGCATCAAAAAATGGAAAGATGTTCCTTGCTCTTGGATTGGCAGAAGCAATATTATCAAAATGGCCATACTCCCAAAACTGTTATACAGATTCAATGCAGTCTGAATCAAAATACCAACCATACACTTTATAGATCTAGAGATAATGATGCCAAAATTCATATGGAGCCAGAAGACACCCAGAATAGCAAAACCAATTGTCAGCAACAAGAGGAAAGCAGGAGGCATAGCCTGACTTTGAGCTATACTACAAATCAATAGTGATAAAAACAGGATGGGACTGGAACAAAAACAGATATGAGGATTAATTGAGTAGAATCAAGGATGCAGAAAGCTCATCAGACACATTCAACTATCTGATCTTTGGCAAAGGGGCCAAAAGCATGTGTGGGAGGAAAGATAGCCCATTCAACAAGTGGTGCTGAGAAAACTAGTTGTTTGCAGAAGAATAAAATTGGACCCTTATCTATCACAATATACTAAATTAAAATCAAAATGAATCAAAGATCTAAACATTAAAATAGAAACATTAAACATACTGGAAGATAAAATACAAAACCTGATTTGAAATAAGGAAAGGAGAAGAAATAGTTACTTGAATACACAAGAAATAAAAATAGTTTATTAGGAAGGCCGTTATAATAAGCTACATAAATATGTACTTGGATTTTTGTTTTAACATATATAGATGTACCACAAACCAGTGGTAGATATTGCTGTATAGTAGTAAAGTTTGTATATCACTCTGGAATATAACTTAAATACAATGCACTAAGCCCTAGAAAAACCTATAACAATATAGCTAAAATACAGCAGAAAAAATAGTTAAATGAATTAAACTGCTAACTAGGAATGTTCACTTAGTGCCAACAGGACATTAAGTGAGGAATCAAGGAACAGAAAAGACCAGAGATATACAGAAAATAAAAAGCAAAATGATAAATGTAAATTCAATCTATTAATAATAATATTAAATGTTAATGAATTAAAAATTTGATCAGAAAGAGATATCGTATGCATAATAAACACAGGTGCACTAAAAATGATACTTAATCATAATATTATAAAATGCTTCCTTTCTTTCTATACCTAACCACATCATCAACAGAGTTTCTTTAGAATAACAGTGAATATTAGCTGAAAGAGTTTGCCAACTCTTTTGAAAGGTGTTTTCAGGCAAACCCAAAGATATCAGAGAATACAAAATCAAGGGCCTATGGGAAATTTAAACTTATGACATCGACATCACTTTTTTCTTTCTTGTAGTGTTCAGGATGGAACCCAGGACCTCATACATTGTAGGCAAGTGCTTTGCCACCAATTTATATCCTTAGGCTTGATAACACCTATATGTACAGAAAACATTAAACACAGCCTAGTTCCTAGACAGATAAACAAGAAAACAACCCTCACATATTAGGCATATTGACCTCTGGTTCCTATTACCTGATACATTGTATCTGCTTTTCAATTTTTTAAAAAAATCACAAGGAGTGTTCAAAAGCATGCATGCAAAAGCATGATCTAAGCTGGGCTTCGTGGTGGAGGCCTGAAATCCTAGCAGTCAGAGAGGTTGAGCTAGGAGGATGGCTATTTCGAGCTCAGCACGGACAACTTAGTGACTTAGTGAAACCTTGTCTCTAAAATAAAAAGTTAAAAAGTGGGGTGACAATGTAGCTTGGTGCAAAGGCCCCCTCGGTTCAATCCCCTGTAACACACACACACACACACACACGCGCACGCACCTCAAAAGTAGACTTGGGCATGGTAAAGATTTTAGAATTATCAGATTTAAAATTTAAGATAACTATGAATAACTTGCCAAGGGCTCTAATGGAAAAACTGGGCAACTTGAAAGAACAGATAGATGATATAAGCAGAAAGAGAGAAACTTTAAGTAAGAATTCAAAGTAAATTCTAGAAGTAAAATGCACTAAAAGAGGTATGGATACCGTTGATGAGCTCATCAGTTGACTGGACATAGTTAAGGAAAGAATCAGTGAGCTTCAATGTATGTCAATAGAAAGTTCCCAAACTCAATGCAAAGAGAAAAATAGAATGAAAAAGACAAAACTTGGGATAATCAGAAAAGGTGTAACATAAAATGGGAATGCCAGAGGAAAAGAAAAGGGCACAATAAAAAAATATTTAAAGTGTAATCATCATGTCCTGCAAATAGGTACTAATAAAAATAAAAATTAAAAAATAATAATAATTGAGAATTTGCTAAATTTAATTATGGACTCCAATGAACATATCCCAGAAACTCAGAGAACACCTAGCTGTCTAGAAAATAACCAATACCTGGGCAGTTCATACTAAAACTTCAGAAAAATCAGACATAAAGAAAAAATTGTGAAATAATCCAGGGGAAAATAAAATATCTTTGGGGTAGTGGAGATGGGAATTACATCATCGCTCCCTTCAGAAACTATACAAACAAAAAAGAGTGGAGTGAAAACAGTTTTGTAAAATGAAAAATACAAATTTGCTTGACATTCTGTGTTAAAGTACTGTCATGTTCAGCACTGTTTCATGTGATGTACATACAATATATCAGATCATGTGTTCTACAGAATGTTCTTTATTCAAAAACATTTTAATTTAGGACAAAGACATTGATTTCTAAATATTAATTTTTTTTTTAAATCCCACCAACCTACAATTCTGTCTCCTTCAAAAGTGAAGGGGAAATAAAGACTTTCATAAGTTTGTCATGAGTAGATTTGCCTGGAGGGGAATTTTAAAAGAAATATTTTAAGGAATAAAGAAAATAATATAGGCTAGAAACTCAGATTTACATAAAGCATGAATGTGAGAGAAGTAATAAATTAAAGTGAAATAAAAATTTCTATTTCTTATTTTTCACTCCTCTTTCATGTAAGAGATAACTGCTCAAAACAATGTAGTTGTAGCTTATAAATACATGAAATAACAACAATGTTATGAGGGACAGAGGAGAAATTGGAAATACTATTAATCTGTAAATAAAACATCTATAGTACCTGTAAAGTATACTATTATTCCAAAGTGGACTTAGATTCATTTTAAATTTGAAATGTGTACTATTACATTTGAAATGTGTACTATAAACTCTAAGAAAATCACTAAAAATATTATTAAAAAGAAGTACATTTTGTATGCCAAGAAATAAAATGGAGAAAAAATAAAATCGCACAATCTGCTAAGTTAGAGTCAGAAAAATTAAAAAGAGGGGATGATTAAAAACAAACAAGGAATAAATCCAGCAAGCATAAAAGAATTACCAACATGCTAGATAATAATCTAACTACATCAATAATCACTTTAAATGTGTATGGTATAACTACGTAATTGAAAAGGCAGGAACTGTCAGAGAAGGTTAAAAACTATACCCAACTTCCTCTTGTCTAAAAAAGAAATAAAGGTAAAGGGATGGAAAAAGATATACTATATTAATTATAATAAAAGAAAAGCTAAATTAGCTGTATTCTCAGTAAACAAACTTCAGAGTAAAGAAATTTATCAGGAATAAAGAAACATATAATTCTAAAGTTGTAAGGTCTCTAAAAGGGTATGAAAAGTCATATTTTACCAAATAACTACATATAAAAACCCTGGCCATTGTATGTAAAATAAATTCAGAAGTATCTAAAAGGGGGAAAAAAGATGGTCGAATGATTAGGGACCTTGAGATCCAATGGTTTACAAATACCATGGTACCAAACTCCCACACTCATAGAGAAGTGACAAGAAATCCCTTCCCACCAGATATCAACAAAAGTCAAGTGGGAAACCTGGACTTCTGCATCTACCTGGAAGTAGTAAGTGGCATCACCTTTGGCCTGCAGAATGATGGTTGAGGAGGCTTTGCAAAACATAGTATTTCAGTAAGATTCATGCTTTCATAACATAACTCAATGTCCATATTTCCATTGAAAACCATTGAAATAAGAAAACCCAAGAAGATTTCCATGTAAGAACAAAAATCAATCAATGGATGCTAACAACAAAGCAACACAGATGTTAGAATTTTTGACAAGGATTTTTAAAGCAATTGTCATAACATTCTTCAATGAGTAATCATGAATACACTGGGGAAACATTCTTAAAAAGAAAGCCACAGCAACGAAATAGAAAATCTCAACAAGAAAATAGAGTATATTGAAAAAATTGTGCCACTATAAACATGGGTATGCATGTATTACTGTAATGTGATATTTTCAGGAAATTATCCAGAAGAGGTATAGCTGCAGCAAATGGAATTTCTATTTTTAGTTTTTAGACAAATCTTGATACTGATTTCTACAGTAGTTTTACTAGTTTACATTGCCATCAGTAATGTAGCAGTGTTCCTTTTTCCTCACAACTTCACCAGCTTTTGCTGGTTTTTGAGTTCTTGATGACAGCCATACTTTCTGAAGAAAGATGGAATTCCAGTTTAGTTTTGATTTGCATTTTTCTAATCACCAAAGATGCTGAATATTTTTCTTGGGTACTTATTGGCCATTTGTATTTCTTTATCTGAGAAGTGTCTATTCATTAAATTGCTCATTTTTGGATTGGGTCTTTTATTTTTGGTGGTGTAATTTTTTTGAGTTCTTTACATGCTATAGATATTTGTCCTCTGTCTGATGAGTAGTTGGCAAAATTTTCCTCCATTCTGTATGTTGTTTAGCTCTGTTGGTTGTTTCTTTTTCTGCGTAAAAGCTTTTTAATTTTATATAATTCCATTTGTTGATTGTTGGTATCAGTTCTTGTCCAATTGTGGTTCTGTTTAGAAAGTCTCTGGCTATGCCTTTGTCTCCAAGAGTCTATCTCTTCAAGCAGATTTAGCATTTCCTTTTTATATCTTTGATGTTTTGATTTTATTTTAATACAGGGTAGGAGATATGGATGTAGATTCATTCCTTGGCATGTGGATAACCAGTTTTTCCAGCAGTGTCTGTTAAAGAGGCTGTCTTTCTTCCAGCATACGTTGTTTGCCCCTTTGTCAAAATTCAGATGGTTGAAGGTGCCAGGCATTGTTTCTGTATCCTCAATTATATTCCATTAATCAATATGTCTACTTTTATGCCAGTGCCTTGCTGTTTTTATCGCTGTAGATTTGTAGTATAACTTGAAATCCAGGAGTATAGTGTCCCGTGCTTGCTCTTGTTGCTCAGGATTGCTTTGACTATTCTGGGTCTCTTGTGATTCCATACAAATTTCAGGATTTTTTTTACTAGTTCTGCTCAGAATGCTGCTGGTATTTTATTGGAATCACATTCAATCTATATAACATTTTTGATAATACAGTGATTTCGATGATATTGGGTATGTCCATCCAGGAACAGGGGATGTCTTACCATTTTCTAATGTCATCTCCAATCCTTTTCACTATAGGACTCTTTTACTTCCTTGGTTAGGTTAATTTCTAGGTATTTTAAGTATTTTTGAATCTAACATGAATGGGATTGTTTTCCTGATTTTTTTCTTAGTGGGCTCATTGCTGGTGTACAGAAATGTTTGTGATTTTTAATTTTTATTATGTATTTTTATTAGTACATGTTTATGGTGCATGATGATTACATTTATCATGGGGAATTTGTAGATGTACATAATATATCTTAATTCTGTTTTGTTCCCTTCCCCTCCGATGCCTCCCTGCGCCCTCCAACTCTTGATCCCCTTCCCACTTGAAAAACCCCATTTTCATTTTGTTTGTTGATTTTTGTATTCTGCCACTTTGGTTAATTTGTTTATTAGCTCTATGAGTCTTCTAGTGGAATTTCTTGGGTATTCTAGATAAAGGATTATATCATCTGCAAATAAGAATAGTTTCACTTCTTCCTTTCCTATTCCTAACCCTTTTATTTCATTCTCTTGCCTGATTGCTCTGGTTAAAGTTTTGAGTATTATATTGAATGGGAGAAGTAAGATTGAACATCTTTGTCTTTTTCATGATTGTAGAGGGAATACTTTCAAGTTGTCCCCATATAGTGCGATGTGGGCAATGGGTTTGTCATGAATGGCTTTTATCAGTTTGAGGTAAGATTTTTCTATACCTATTTTTGTTAGGTTTTATTTTTTATCATGAATGGTTGTTGGATTTTGTCAAAGGCTTTTTCTGCATCTATTGAGATAATCATGTTATTTTTATCCTTGCTTCTGTTTATGATGTGTTATATTTTTGAATTTACATATGTTGAACCATCCTTGCATCTCTGGGATAAAGCAAACTTGATTATAATGCATGATGTTTTAAAATAATTTGTTTCTTTTTGTTTGAAACTGTATGCCCATCAAGAGATGAATGGAATGGTACTTCGGTTCATGAAGTTGATTTTTTCCATGATTCTGGTTGGCAAACTGGGTTGGACAAGAATTGAATCAAATTAAATGGTTAAGTTCAATGTTGACCTTACTTACAAATTTCATTCAGTTCTCATCCATTTCTATTTATGACCAGAATCATGGAGAGAATTGAGTTCGTGAACTGAGGCAGTACCACTACATATACATCGTCCATAAAGAATGATAAATGTGAGTCATTTGTAGGAAAATGGATGCATCTTGAGACCACACTGCTAAGTGCAACAAATCAGACACAGAACATTAAATATTGCATGGTTTCTCTTATATAAGAAACCAAAACTATAAATAATTTAAAGAGTGAAATGAAGGAAAGATAACAGGAAATGAGGAGGTAGACCTTGTGGAAATGGGATGAGATCTGGGAATGGGAGTAGAGGGAACAGCTGGGAGGGGAAGTTGAAGGAAAAATGATTAATATGTGATATGTACATATACCAATTCACCAGATGAATGTAATTATTTAATGCAAATATATACCAACAGAAAAGATTATACTGGCTTCATAAAAATGAGGTGATAATTATTTCCTCCTTTTAAATTATCTTAATGATTTTGTTTTAATATGAAATTATTTTCTTCTTAAATGTTTGGTAGAATAAAGTGAAGCAACCTGGGCCTGGAATTTGATTTATGGAAAGTTATTAGTAATTTCTTTAATGACTAAAAGATTACTGCCTTTGAAAAAAGATTTCAATGTTAGTTTTAGTGATTATATAATTGTCAGTATCATCTAACACTTCAGATACACAGGCATAAAATTGTTCTCTATGTTTTATACTACCTGCTTAATGTAATGATAACCCCTTTCATTCCTGATAGTCAGAGAAGCACCATTGACTCTGTTAAGCTTTGCAGTTGTTTCTTAGCATCACTAATCTCTTTCCTTAATCACTCTACACATTTGTCTCTGTTTTGCTGATCTTGGAACCTGCCTTATTCCAGGTTCCTTACATCATGGAAACTATGAGGCAGGGCTCCTCTCTCTGACTGGAAGATTAAGTGAAGAAATTGAAAGGATGTCATGTTTATCTCTAATTTCAACAGCTTCACCAGGAATAAAGTGTATAGTGTGCTTATTACTCCCACCCCTTGTACCTTTTTTCAACTAATATTTAATCCAGGGATTAAGAGTAAAAAGTTTCAAGAAATCCCCTAACAGCATCTGAGTTTTAAACGATTTTCAAACGCTACCAGTTAGTCCACTGCTTCTAAAGATATTTGGACAAAGAATATTTACTTTTGGTATCAAACAATCATAAATTATGTAGAAAACACCTGGAATCTTATTTTTTTCTAAATTCTAGCCTTTTGATGAGCAAAATGTATGAAACTAAAATCTCTAGCTGACTGAAAAGTACTATATAAAAAGGAAAGTGAAGCAGAGTAAAACAAAATAAGATAGGGCCAGGAAATTGAACAGTCTACTATTGTCTGAAACAGTTACAAAGAAAATTCTATATGGGAAACAATTCAGAAAATTCAAAAACACTTCAAAAATTCTGTATGGGAAACAATTCTGTATGGGAAACTATTGCCTATTTGGATAGGCAATAGTGTGTTTTTTTTAAAATGATCTCAAAAGCATAAGAAACAAAAGCAATAAAGGACAGATGGGATTACATCAAACTGAAAATCTTCTGAACAACAAAGGAAACAACTAACAAGATCAAGAAAAAATCTATACAATAGGAGAAAATATTTACTAACTATACATCTGACAAAGGGTTAATATCCATAATATATAAGAAACTCAGAAAATTTAAAAGCCCAAGTAGTTCAATTAAACAATTTACAAAATGATCTGAGTAGATATTTCTCAAAAGAAGAAAGCCAAATGTTGATGAATATATGAAAAAATATTCAATATCATTAACCACCAGGGAAGAAAAATTAAAACTATAATGAGATATCATCTTTCCCCAATTCAAGTGGCTATATCAAAACAACAAAAATAACAAATGTCACTGAGGATTGGAGAAAAACAACCCTCACGTATTGTAGTTGGGAATGTAAATTAGTATAGCCATTATGAAGAACACCATAAAGTTTCCTAAAAATAGATCCGTCATATGAACCAGCTATCCCAGTACTGCATATATACTCAAAGGAAATAAAATCAGCCTATCAAAGAGATATCCATATATCCATGTTTACCTCAGCGCTATTAACATTAGCTAAGAAGTGGAATCAACTGAGCATCAGCAAATCATTAAAGAAAACGTGGTGTGTATACACAGTGGAATATTACTTATCCATAAAGAAGAATTAAACTGTCATTTTCAGTAACAGGGAGGGAAATGGAGAACATTATGTTTAGTGAAACAAGCCAGACAGAGAAAAACAAGTGCTATATGTTCTCTGTCTTATGTGAAAGCTTACAAAAAAGAAAGAAAGAAAGAAAAAAGAAAGAAAGAAAGAAAAAAGAAAGAAAGAAAGAAAGAAAGAAAGAAAGAAAGAAAGAAAGAAAGAAAGAAAGAAAGAAAGAAAATGTCAACCTCAACGTAGAATAGTGATTACTAGCCAGTGGGAAGAAGGAAGGAGGACATAAAGACAGGCTGGATTTGACCAGTGCACACTGCATCCATGTGTTGAAATATCGCACTGAAGTATGTGCATCTAATACATGGCAATAAAAAAATAAAATGTTTTACAAGAAAAAAAGAAAGAAACAAATGGAAGTTTTTAACTAAAAAAAAAAATGCCATAACCAACAGTAGATTCATCAGCAGAGTGCAGACAGCAGAGGAAAGAAGAAATTGAATGTAGAATAATAGAAATTATCCAATTTAAATAACAAAATGAAAATAGATGACAAATGAATGATCTCAGGGACCTATAGGACAATAACAAATAAATCTAAAATTTCCTTTTTTTTTTTTGAGACAAGGTCTTGCTACATATCTTCGGCTGGCCTCAAATTCACAGCAATCCTCTTACTCAGCCTCCCGAGTGCTGGGATTATAGGTGTGTGCCACTGCACCCAGCAAAAGAGCTACCATTTTAAATCTCTGATGGAGATTACCTTCACCAGATGGAGAAGGGAAAGAGGAGAGAGAAGCTGAAAAACTAAGCTGGTCAGAAGAAAGTGTATACAACATTTCCGAGGAACTGAAACAATTTCAAATTGTATATCTAGCAAAAATGTCCTTCAAGAGACAAGGAAAATTCAAAACATTCTCAAAAAAGAAGAATCAAGAATGTGTCACAAGCAGATCTTTGTCCCCCCAAAAATACTCTCAGAAAGTTTTGGAATAGACAGAAATGGGAGTAAAGCTACTATCATGCATAATCATTAGGGGCAAGTGAGTGTGGTAATGCTTATCATAGTGCCTACCTTAATGCTTATGCAGGCACTCAACAAAGTTGGTTTGCCATGGAGAAAATTTTCATGGATAAGGTGACATAGAGTAAAATAAAACATAGACAATAGGAAATAGGGAGATAGATCTTTTGCAAATGGGAAGGGGACCAGGAGATGTTGGGAGAAGGGAGGGGACAGGGATGTAAGAAGAATTAAGATGTGTTACGTACACGTATCAAGTACCCACAATGAATGTATTCGTTATGTACTGCAAACGTATACTAAAAATTAAAAAGAAAAAAAAAAAGATGACATAGCTGTTGACACTGGAACTACATCATTTACTTCGCTAGCTACTGAACTATCTCCTCGCTTCTTGTTTTGTCTTTGAATTTTTAGTAGTTTAATAAGGTATAATTCACATACCATGAAATCATCAGCTGAAAGTGTGCAATTCAATAATATTTAATATATACAGACTTGTAAGCCACCACTAAAATTTCAATTTAAAACATTTTTATCACCAAATATTATTCTGTTGTAGGGACAAACCTTTTTTTCTACTCACCAGTTGATGAATATTTTGATTGTTTCCACCTTTTTGCTATTATGAATAATGCTGCTATGAGCATTTATGTGCAAGTTTTGTGTGTATTTAAATTTTCAATTCTCTAAGGTAAATACCTAAATTGACTTGCTGGGTCACATAGGTATATCCATGTTTCACATTTTGAAGAGCTGCCAATCTGTTTATCAAAGTGACTGAACTATTTTATATTTTCGTCAGCAACGCAGAAGCTTTTCAGTTTCTCCACACTCTTGCCATTTTTGGTCTTTTCTATCATGGGCACTTAGTGGGTGTGAAGTAATACCTCATTGTGGTTCCAATTTGCATTTTCATTATGACCAATGATACTAAGCATCTTTTTATGTACTTATAGGCAATTTGTATATCTTCTTTAGAGAAATGTCTCTTTGAATCTTTGCCCATTTTAAAATTGAGTTTTCTATAGATGATTTGGAGGAATTCATTATGTTTTCTCACTCTTTTATCACATATATGATTTGCCA
>PVJO010033023.1:0-12547 GCA_004026905.1 Hystrix cristata | reverse complement strand
ATACTAAAAGGAAAATAAAGAGACATTTTGTGTATTATAGCAACATTTTGTATGTGAGCTATATCATTAAAATTGATGCTCAGGGGCTAGGGATTTAGCTCAGTGGTTACAGTGCTTGTCTCATAAGCACAAGGCCCTGAGTTTGATTCCCAGCACCAAAAATATTTGATATTCATTAATATTTTTCCTAATATGATTTTTAGAGAGCTATGGTTGTCATTATTGGAAAATATTTTCCCTTTGAATGGGACTTTAGTCATCTTCAGTCATGTTGGTTATTTTAAACGTTTACTTATTTTTAATCACATGATTTTATTTTGCTATACAATAACAGTGCTGAAACAAGTGTTTTAGTTACCTTTCTTGTTGCTGAGACAAAATACCAAACAACCCAAATTAAAGGAGGAAAGGTTTATTTTGTCTCATTGTTTGTAGAGGTTTCAGTCCATAATCAGCTGTCTCTAAGGCAGGGTGGCATGGCAGAGGGGCATTGCAGAGGAGAAACAGTTCATGGCTTGGCAGGCAGAAGGCAGCAGCAGCAAGCAACAAGCACAAACCTCGCATTCTCTTTTATCCCATCCAGGCTACAAGCCTTTTGAGTGGTGCCACTCACTCAAAGTATGGGAATTCTCATTAACTGCATCCAGAACTCTGATAATCCAATTAGAGGACTAATCCAATACCACACAATTTTAATTCCAGTATCACACCCTTGATTTACATTTGCATACTCTAGATCCAGCCATCTCTGAGAAGCTTGATTTGTGAGTGCGTGAGGCTTGATGGAGTGTATAGATACAAGTCCTAATAAGTGTTTTAAAATTCAACTGAATGAAATATTCATGTTATTCATATTATATACAAAGGTTGGTTTTGTATAGGAAAACTCAAGACTTAGCTTCATAGCATTCAGGTTGTGCCCATAAACCATTGTCTTGCAGTCACTTATATTTAGATTAGTTTGTGGTTTTTTCCCTAGTGGAAACAATCACTTGTTCCATTTCAGTAGAATATACAGCAAATGCTTACGTTCATAGTCTCTCTATTTGGAGTGGATAATTCCCCAAATAATATTCACTGTCCTTTTCCTTATACCTGTATTTCTTTGTAAATCCATTTTATTTCAGAATGTTTTCTCTCTTCACTGTCTATATATTTCTACTCTGTCAGCAAAACTAAGAAATTCTGTTTTCAAACAAGAACAAGATATCAATCTAATTCACTCTTTGACCTTCAGCTTCCCCTTGGCTATACAGGATTTGCTGTATCTAAGCAACCTCATCTCCAATTTTTCATCATTGGCAGAAATGACTCTGGAATACTGTATTGGGTAAAAATCAGAGCACAGAGAATGTCCCCAAAAAGGAAAAGAATCACTAAGAGACTGAGAATTACTAATTCCTATGTGTATTATTTGAGATTATTTTAATCTATATGTGTTCAATAACTGAAGAGATAACATCTCATGAGGTATTTTAATGTTTGGTGGGCCAGACCTCTCACAGAGGATGATACATGTAGAAGCTATTCCTGAGCACTTTTATAAAATTATCTGCACACATAAAATCTGCAAATATGGGTTTATTCCTACGTAAAGTAAGTTTAGAAAATGTTGTTGAAAAATGAATGTTTCCATGCTATGATTTTTCAGTGCGTCATATGAACCACTGCACACCTAAATACACAAAATTTAATTACTTTAGTCATTTAACCTATAATGATTTCAGCAATCATTCCAAGTACCCTCAATAGCAGATTTTGAAAACTTTTCAAGTGTCCCAGTTTTCTCAATTAAGAATAGTTTCATATTTCTGAAAATCCAACAAAAAAGGGCAATAATTTCCACAGATTCTGTCTTCTTTAGGACACCTCTTATCCCTGGAATTGGAAACTGAGATGTCATTTAACTTCTCAGTAAAAGAAAAGAAAGAGATAGAATTCTCAGCTTTACATTGCTTCTATAAGGTTAAAGTAAAATATATCAGAGGAAAACCCTGCAGAAATTAGTTATATGTTTAATGACTGATTTCCTTCTCACTCAACCCTCTGACCTCTGAGTTATTGAGTAGAAAGTTAGTTGCACACACTATGCAGTGTTTTCAATTATTAATTGTATAACATATTAATCATGTTTTATGGTTATATATTTTAAGTTCATTAACAAAGGAAATGACCTAAAAAGTCAATTCAGCAGTTCTAAGTACATCTCTATCTCTATTCAATATCTACCTTATCTGTCTAGAATGAAGCAGAAAGGAGGAGTCAAAGAGAAACAAAGGGTGAGAGAGAATGAGATATAATTCTATTGCAAGACAGTGTTTTAAGTGCTAGGAACTTGGGAATTGTGATTTTACATCTTAAAAGAGCTTACGTTTTATACTGTGGAAGAGAAAATCAAATTTCTACAACTAAGAACTTCTGGCAGTGATACGTACTACATAGAAGACACCATACTGTGGTACAAATTTAGACGAATGAGAGGGTTTTGAGAGTAAGAGTGATTAGAGAAGACTTCTCTGAGAAAGAGACTTTGAATTGAGACCTGCCTTGTGAAAAAGAAGTCAAAAGAAAGAGCAAATACAGAAACCTTGGAAAAGCTATGGCATATTTTAATAATAAACAGAAAACTAGAGACCCTGGGGTACTGGGAATGTAAAACACAGTATGAGAAGTACAGTCAGAGAAGACAGCTAAGAATCAGGACACGGAAGCCTTATCTATAAAACAGTGGAAAGCCAAAGAGACCCGAAAAGCACAAGTTTTAAAGTCAGATTCTGTTTCAGAATAAACCACTTGCTAGTTAAGGTTTCTGATGGATTTCATGATGTTGGAATCTGAAAATTAAATATGCAGATGCAGTTACAAATAGACTATCAATAAATGTCATGCTACCTCCTATCTTTTCATTTCCTTCCAATAAGTGGTTTTTTGCTTTATAAACAATTTTTTCTGAAACATTAAATAACTAAACAGAGATGGCCATGTGAATCCCCTTTACCAATAAATATTACTTATTTACTAATTTCCTTGCTGTTTATTAGGTGATTGTGAAAATCTTCAATTTTTTTCCTTTGAAACTACTTTCATATTTAATTACTAGCCTAATTGTTGCTGTTCTACAGTTAATGGAATCCTATTGAAAAGTAGCACATATAATCAGTTAAGCATTGGGATCTATGAACATTCCGTTATTTATGCTATGCTATTAGATTATTTTGCTATCAGCTAGTATAGACTGGTGTAATCTTAGAGCCTAATGTGGTAACATAAGCCTACAATGCCAGGTACATTGGAAGCAGAGACAGGAAAATCACAAGTTCAAGGCTATCTTGGCCAATTTATAAAGAAATAGCTCAAAATTAAAAATAAAAAAGAAAAGAGAGGACTAGGGATGTAGCACAGTGGGAGAAAACTTCGGATTCAATTGCCATTACTGAATAAAATAAATCAGTAATAGATTTCTGAAAGTGGGCTGCCCAGTTATTTAAATTTGTGTATTTGGAAATAGTATCACAAAAGCATAATCTTGGGTTTCAACAATAAGAATCAATAGAATAGCTAGGAAACCTCTAACCTGAAGATAGTTATACTATATAACTTCAAATACAGAATAAAGCACTATCTGACGAAGTTTGCAAATGAAGTGCCATGCATGCGTACATCCTTTCTAATACTTGTCATCATTTCTCTTTTTTAAAGAGTGTTGAGAAAGAAAGAAACTCAAGCAAAAAAAAAAAAATCAATATCCTGAAAAGCTTTTCATACACGGTTAGATGGGTATAAAGTAATTTGTATAAATCTTTATTGTACTTGAAATTTTTCTGAAATATTTGTACAAAATAGAAGGTTACCTGGAGTCTTCCTCAGGTGTTATGATTATTTTTCTTTCCTGGGGTCAAGTTCGACCATTGTAATTTCACTAGCACATGTTATTTCTCCAACGAATGTTGCTAATGCAGGTGTAATGGTGCCTAAATGTATTTATTTGAAATTTCAGTATTGTGGAAATATGTGCAAACTATGTGGAAATCATTACTGTACCAAAGCTGGAAGGGGAGAGAAACAAAAAAAAATTTATTATGTTGAACTTTTAAACAAAAATTGAAAAATTTAGTGGATTCATCCAAAGACTCTGTGGGCAAGTATCAAGAATGTCATTTGGAAAAATATACGAAGCATCTATCAGTGCCCCATAGACATCGGAGTTATTAGTAGCCTCTACTGCAAAGACAAAACAGACGTTTGAAAACAAGTCTAGGTCATACTTCTTTGAAATATCAAAATCAGGTGTTTCAGTTTGCTTTTCCACAGAAGGCATCCGATCTCCCATGATTCTTCAGTATGTTAGGGAGTTTAAGTGTTGCTAATGGTTTAGTTTTCAGGATGTTTTTATTACGTTTGTGATTCCAAAGCTAGCTGTGGGAGCTGGGTAGAAGTGTACGCAGACCATACCAACTGTGGTTATTTCACATGCTCTGCTGAATGTTTTATACTGTTCTTAAGGCAGCTATAATCCCACCGAGTTTATCTGTCAAAAAGATGAAACTTTTATTTTTGCTCCTCTTGTTTTCTCAGGAAGTTCAGTTTATATGAGTTCTATAAAGCATTAGAACTTTATGTTGCAGGGTATCCTGGTGTGCAATTCCATTTTAGATTTGTTTTATAAGTGTTCTTGTTGTCAGAGTGACTTGCATAATCTCTATAAATTCTTCTTGCTGTTTAAATCGTACAGAATAACTTTGGGATGAGACAGTAGTTCCTGTTGGTTAACAATAAGATGCTGGTGCTTCTTTACCTAATTTTCAATAACAAGAGACATATAAAAAACTTAAAGTATTTTATGTATCAAATTAACACCTGGTAAGGTAAGTTTAGTCTCTTCACTGTTTGGAAAATGATGTAAATAATGATACTAATCATCCAAAATCCTCTGTTTATATTTCCCACTTTATAAATTTGAGGAATCTTTCTCAAAGTATTTAACTACTACAATTATATTTTTCAGAAAGCTGATACACAAATGTTTACAAAGTTTAAATTTTCAGTGTATCAGATTTAATACAACTAGAAAATGACATTAAAATCTCTTTCTCTAGGTTATACGTTTATTTGGTTCATTATTAAAAGTTTGGTATTTCATATCAAAAATTCAGATTTAAACTAGTTATGAAAAGGAGCATTCATTTCTATTATTCATAGCATACATTAATACATGGATATGTTAATATATAGTAAAATGACAATTATTTTAATGGCTATTACTAAAATTTAAATTGTAAATGTAAAAACAACATACTAATTGTTATTATTGTTCTTGTCCAATTTTACAAGATAACAAAAACAAGTAATTAATATTTCTGGTTGTAATTAATAAAATACTTTTTCATTCTTTTAACATTCATCAGAAACCTTCTTTTGTTATTTGCTTGTACAAAGGAATACATGAGGCACAAGTATCTAAATAATACTCCATTACTCTTTCAATGTGAGGATACATAGGCAAATATTCTATATCAAATATATTCAGCTTCTTAGAAGCTTCCATCACAAAATTCTGTTTGATTGACATTTGAGTTTTCTTTTTAACTCCAAATTCATAATAACCATCTTTAATAGTAGAATTTGTCAACAAGAAGGAGAAATTTGGAAAGATAATGCTGTTAAATAGCATAGTTCTACACATGGTTAGAAATAATTCTATAAATGGCACTGACAAAAATCATTACATCAAGACTTCATACAGCAAAAACTATATTTTGTGGACTGAGCTTGGACATATCAGCCCTCTGCTTCAGTCTCCCAGATTGCTGGGATTATAGGAAGTCAATAATAAGATCATGATTAAGTGCTGTCACAGAATATTCAATATTTGTAGTGTTCATAAAGTATCTAGAGTGGGTAAAGCAATTTGCCCAAGGATAATATTGTTATTATGAGTATTGTAAGGAATATTTTAATATTCTGGTAGTAAGGCCTACTAATTATTGGTTCACTATTATAAGATATATCTGAACAGATGCTTTAAAAATACAGTAACATTTATATTCTCACAAAGAATGAAATTCCAACCAATATCTAAATACTGATACTAAGCCTGGGATTAGTTTCACTTATTTTTCTATTTCTTGTTCATTATAATTGTCTCCTTTTCTGAAGTTGAAATTTTAAACTCACTTTTTTCCACAATATGCAGTCTCCAACTAAACTTACCAGTAGTCATTTTTTTTTTTTTTCCTTTAGGGTATGTCTATTCTATTCAATTTTCTTTTTATTTTGGGTTTATTTTATTTTTTCTTCTTTTTTATTGGTAAATACTTGTAGCCCATGATGTTTACACTCATTTTAGTGGGTAGGTACAGGTACTTAACATATTTAATGATCAATCTCCCTGTTTTCTTTTATCAGTCTTAAATTTGTCTACTTTATTTGTATTTTGGATTTCTCCTGTGAGATAAATGGTATGGTATTTAAACTTGTGTGTCTGATTTATTTCACTTAACATTATGTTTTTAAAGCACATCCATTTTCCTATAAATATTTCAACCTTATCCTTCTTTATAGCTCAGTAGTATTCCATTATGAATAGATACCACATTTTATTTATCCATTTGTCTGTTCATGGACCCAGAGGCTGCTTCACTGTATTATGATGTCTATAACTCTTAAAGGAAAATACTTTGAATTAAAATAGCTGGGTCAAATGGAATTTCTATTTTGTTATTTGAGAAATCTCCATACTGCTTTCTGCAGTGGCTGTACTTGTTTACAGCCTTTCCACCAGCAGTGTAAGAGGGTTCCTTTTTCACCACACTCTCACCAACATTTGCTATTACTCTGTTTGATTTCTTGGTGATTGGCATTCTTTCTGGAGTAAGATGAAAATCCAGTGTCGTTTTAGTTAGTTTGCATCTTTCTAATGACCACCAAAGTTAAGCAATTTTCATGCATTTATTGGGCATTTGTATTTCTTCTTCTGAGTATCTGGTCATTTAAGTTGCCTATTTTTTGATTGGCTATTTTATTTTGGGGGTCTAATTTTTTGTGTTCTTATGTATTCCAGATATTACTCCTTTGTCCAAGTTATATCTGGAAAAAAAAATTTTCCCATTCTTTAAAAGGAGGAATATGTGAAATGATTTCCCTGACATAGGGCTCTCCTTCACTTTCTGCCAATTTTCTTCCCTCTGTGCTGGGAAATCTCCACATTCTCACTTCAGATGTTTTTCTGGCTGAAACTTGTTGACAGAAACTCTCTGTTACAGCCTGTCATGTCTTTTCCTTTGTGCATGGAATCTGAACTGATCTTCTCTCAAGAATTCTCCTAACTAGCCAGCAGAATCTGATGCAGTGTCCAGGCTTAATTCGGGGACTCTTTTCTCCCTCCTTGAGACCGATGGTGGTCACTGTTGAGGATTTCCTGTTAACGTTTTATAAATGATGGGGAAGAGCTCATTCTGGAGCAGCTGTTCAGTCCTGCTCCCTCCCCTCTGATCAGGAGTGTGATTCCTGATGGGTCCCTGCTGGAGGACTCCAGGGCACCATTCCGCTTTTGGCCTTCTCTGTCTAGAGTTTGGGGAGGGCTTTCCTTTCGTGGTGAGCTCTGGAGAGGATGCTGCAGGGATGCTGCTTTCCCAAGTGTTTTGGATGATAATGGAGAGAAGGAGCCAACATATGGAAGTCTGGCCTCTAAAGGGCAAGTTCATTC
Organism: Hystrix cristata; assembly: GCA_004026905.1. Classification (NCBI taxonomy): domain Eukaryota; kingdom Metazoa; phylum Chordata; class Mammalia; order Rodentia; family Hystricidae; genus Hystrix; species Hystrix cristata. Next base: position 4,842 of record PVJO010033023.1, on the reverse strand, counting down.
CCTCAGGCTATTTGGGATTCTCTTGTGAGGCCTGCTCCACAGAGAGAGCAGTGGCAGAGGCAGTGTGGACCAGCCCTGGTGGAGCCTTTTCCCCTTTTAAACCATCCAGATGTTTGGTTCGATCTGCATTTTAGGGTATGATTGTCCTCTGAGAGTAGCTGTATTTTTGGTGAAATTTCTCTGATCATCTCCAGTGTGACACCTCCTCTAGTTAGCATTGTTGAATCTATATCTCCTTTTAATTTTGTTATCTTCCAGCTCATGATGCAGTTATTTTACTCGCAGAATTTATTCAGCAGCCAAAATCTTGGTTTTCTGATTCAGTGAATGGAAGTTGAATACTTAGCATATGTGAAACATCAAGAAATGTGCTAACATTGAAAGAAACAGTAATGGTAATTCTCTTCAATGTAGTTCTGTTTTAAATCTAAAATAAATTTTATATAAATAGGATAGTAAGAATATTTAAAACTAATATTTATTGAATGCTTACTTAGGGTTAAAACCACAAGGCATTCTAAAGAATTATTTTTATTTAATCTTGACAAAAGTTCTGTGATTAATTAGTATAATACCCATTGATAAAATTTGATTTAAGTGGTTATAAATTAAAGTTAGTATTATATATTTTTCAAGACTGAGGTTCAAAGGATGTAAGTATTCATACAATGAACATGTTTGTAACCCAGTCTCAGACTTGCTTTCCTAGCTCTGATGCTGCCCTTGGGCTACCCTTCTCTGTAACAGGGTGGTGAGTGAGGAGAGACCTTTGATCAATAGACTGGTACTAGTTAAAGAATATTGCCATGACAACAGTAGGGAAGAGTGATTAGTTACTCTGTCTGGCAAAGTTAGAGAAGTCTTTCTCACAAAATGTCAATCTTGTTTGAAGGTTGAACAATAGTGTTACCTAGCACCTCTTGTGTTTGCATGTTCCTGATCATATATGTAGAGTAGTTTGGACTGAAATGGCAAACAGCTATTGGTGTCTGCCTTCTCTTCATCCATTCCTCTACTAAAATACTTGTGAAGACACGAAAAGGGATAAAAAGTTGCATAAACCTGAGAAATAAGAGATGTGATTCAGATTTTTACCAAAATTAGTAGAAGATTGGTATGGATTGGAAAGATGGAAAGGCATGAAGTACAGACAAGAAATAAAGGCAGTGTTTAGCCTTTGTATCTCAGAAATACAGACACTTTGCAGTCATGAAGGCAGCAAACATCCATCTAACACTCAAGTTCAACCACACATGAATCCCATGGAAGATTCTCTAACATTAGAAGAAAACATTTTGGGGCTGGAGTTTTTGCACAGTGATTAGAGTGCTTGCCTTGTAAGCACAAGGCCCTGAGTTCAATCCCCAGCACACACACACAGAAATAACATAAAAAAATAAAAAAAGAAGAAAACATTTTATACACATAACAAAAAGAGGAAAATAACATGTATTTAATAACATTTTCTGGAAGGAACACAATTATACAAGTTATTGGATTACAAATAAAATGTGGAATATATAAAATATGAGATTAAAGGTGAATTAAGAGAGTGGTAGAGAAGAAAACATGTGCAATAATACCACCAAGATTAAAGACAGAAAAAATAAAACAGAAATGCAGAAATCACAAATTGTTAATACCTCAGACTTATTTAGAACTTGATAGAAGGATTGTGGTAAGTGTTATATAAACATTTCCTTAATTAATAACCAAACCTCTTGGCAATAAATGTAGTATCGTTCTTTCTAAACAAGCAATAATTGAAGCTTTGAGAGACTAACTTGAGAGGACAGACTCGGACTATACCAACCTACTTAACAAAAGCATGCTCTTACCATTTTAAGGTATTTACTTACATATTTAAGAAATCTTCCAGAATACACAAGAGTTGCCTGGAAGAATAAAACAGTGATGATCAGAGGGCCAAGTAAATATTCAGACAATTTGTGTTCATTAAGAAAGCAGCAAAGTAAGATGATATTTTTTAAAAGTTAGGATTTTGTTTTTTTCACACTTCTTATTTTTTATTATTTTTTATTACTACATAATGACCACATTCCTCATAGGCAGTTAAATTTTATAAAGAACCTATATTTATATTTTGAAATTGCCCAAAGTATAAAAAAAACTCGACAAAGAGATTAATACTTAGAAAATCTCTAGTACACTGTTCATTTCAAGATAAAAACCCTTTTCAACTCAAGAGTGACAAAGGATACATAAGAAGACCAAATAATATGTAGAAGTTAAAGTGTACTGAAAGGAAAATTTTATGAATAGAAAACCAAAAATTTAGTCAAATTTTCTTTTAAGTGTTAAGCACTTAACAATCTCAGATATAGTAGAATTCATATGTTCTTACAAAGAAAACTTACTTTTTGAAATATATTAGTTGACTATTCAAAAAAGGAATAATTCCATACTAAGTAAATAATGCTGTAAACTTTTAGAGTTGAACATTAAAACCAATAAAACCTGGAAACAAATGATAGAATTAATTTGAAAAAAAACATTTGTAAATGAATGTATGAGTCAACATATGTCTTAAATGTACAATATAAAATTATAATCTGATTTACAATTCAAAAATTTTATTAGTAAGAGCACAGTTGTGTGTGTGTATGTGTGTGTGTGTGTGAGGAAAGTAGATGTTTGACAAAATAGAGAAACTGACAAATACAATTAGATAATTTTTTCTTCTTGAATAGCCCATTATTTCTATTTGCACTACTTTGTGGCCAGTTTTCTACATATCCAGGTAATTTGAAGTCCAAATTCCTTATTGTCAGTCATTGTATATCTCTCCTATATCCGATTCTCTGTCTCTGTGTCTCAGTCTCTGTCTCTGTCTCTGTCTTTCCCTCAGTCTTACACACACACACACACACACACACACACACACACACACACACACATGCATGCATCCCTAAATTTCATAGCTGTTATGTACTAGAGAAAATCTGAATTTCTATTTTAGGTCATACTAGAAGCAAGTAAATTAACATTTTTAAAACAATGGAATGGAAGCAACATATCATTAGAGTTTGAAACAAGACTAAATTTTGTGTAGACATCCATTTAGGACAGAGAAGAAAGGAAAAAGCAGAATTTTTGAAATTAATTTTACTACTTAAAAAATATTTTTGGCTATGGTTTGGTGAATACTAAATCTTTACTTTTTTGGGTCCTTGATTGCTTGAAGCACTAGATTTAAAATGTTGTAACCATAATACCTAAAAGAAAGTCATTTAGCATTTATATAACTCTTAAATGGTGAAAGAGTAAGTGGAAATCAAAAAGGAGAAAAATATATATTTGAGTACATAAAAATGTCAACAAATAACATTAAAAGGCAAACTGAAAATATTTGCAAGACTGATTGAACTAAGTGTTGATCCTTCTGTTATATACATATGTGATGAGAATAAAATTTTTAGATGTTAAAATAAAAAGAGCATAGAAAGTAACAGAAGAAAAACTAATATATCAGATTGAAGTGCAAAATTGTACTTCACACTTGTTCAGCAATACTGTTGATGTGTATCATTCGCAGTACTGACAAGTAGCTTAAATTACAAACACTCACACACTCCTGAGGAAGAAACATGTCATTAAAATCTTTTTGGAAGGTTGTCTGGCCATTTTTTGCAGTAGAGTTCAACATGTCCTCACCAATTGATCCAGAAATTCCACATCTAGGTATATAATTAAGGACATAGTACAGTAGTGAATACATTATTTATGTTCCAGAACAATATATGAAATTTAAATATCCAACTCTGGAACTTGTGATTGTTTTCACTTTATTAGATATTGTGCAATATTGGAAATTGTGTTTTTGAAGCATATGCAAAATGAAGAGCTATTCAAGCTTACACAGCTTGAATTACATAAATTGTCACCCAGATATCAAAGTTAAGGTTTGTAGAAATAAAGGATATGCTTGATCCTGGTAGGGACTAGACAGAAGAGTACAAGAGGTAGATAGATCAATAGATAATGGTGGGCTGGGGATTTAGCTCAGTGATTAGAGTGCTTGCCTGGCAAGCACAAGGGCCTGAGTTCGATCCCCAGCACTGGAAAAAAAAAAACAAAAAAAACAAAAACAAAAAACAAACAAATAGATAATGGTATATATAGGTAGATAAATAGATTGATAGATTGTCATATAAGGGTATTTTGAGTAGAGTTGTTAAAATGCCTTAAAATGAAGAAGTTTTTCATATAGTTTTCAACAGAAAACGTTGAAATTTAATAGGAAAATATTAAAGTACAAAGAGATTGTCAAAATATATTAGAATTTGGATGTTTCAGAAACCTGGTGAGTCAGGCTAGGGTCTAAGAGGTTCAAGAATAAAATCTACAAATGAGAATCCCTCTATTCATTTTTTTTTATCAGTATGTGTTTAAAGTACATAATATTAATGTTCATCTTGGGCAGAAGGTATGTGCACTCAACATGTCTTGATTTTTTTTATTCCCTATCCCTTTCCTTCCCCTCTCTGTCCTTCTGTCTCTAGATCCCCTTCCCCTATTTTCATTTTTTTAGTTCCTCTTTGTGACACAGAATGATTATCAAGAGTTTGTGATAAATGCTGCTAGATAGGTACAATATTTTATCGAAACAAATAAATTAGGAAAATTACCAGCTGTGCATTAGAGGGTTAGAGTATATGTAAGAAAATAACCAAGAATAATGAAAAAGAGAAGGGTAAATAGGATGATATTAAAATTAGGAAAATTAGGAAATTTATCTACAAATTAAAAACATGAATAAAGTTTAGTGTATTCATTTAATGACTACTGTACTTTAAAGACTAATAAATATTAAAACGAGTA
>PVJO010033022.1:0-12536 GCA_004026905.1 Hystrix cristata | reverse complement strand
TCCACCATATGCTTTTGGACTCTTTGTCTAAGATCATATATTTGAATATATCTGGAGAGATTTCTGTGTCCTCGATTCTGTTCCATTGGTCTACATATCTGTTTTTGTTCCAGTACCATGCTGTTTTTATTGCTATTGCTTTGTAGTATAGCTTGAATTCTGATATTGCCATGCCACGTGCTTTGGTCTTATTGCCCACTATTGCTTTTGCTATTTGAGGTTTCTTCTGGGTCCATATAAATTTTAGGATTGTTTTCTCTAGATCTGCAAAGTATGCTGTTGGTATTTTGATTGGGACTGCATTGAATCTGTGTAAAAGTTTTGGAAGTATGGCCATTTAAACAATATTCATTCTGCCTAACCAGGAGCAAGGGACATCTTTCCATTTTCTGATGTCCTCTTCAATCTCTTTTCAGAATGCTGTAGTTTCCTTTGCAGAGGTCTTTCACTTCTTTAGTTAGGTTAGTTCTTAAACATTTCATTTTTCTTGAACCAGCTGTGAATAGTATTGTTTTCATAATTTTCTTCTCAACCTGTTCATTGTTGGTATATACCAATGCTAATGATTTTTGTGTCTTGATCTTGTATTCTACTGCTTTGCTGAAGTTGGTTATTAATTCTAGGAGCTTTTTGGTGGAGTTCTTTGGGTCTTCCATGCAGAGTATCATGTCACCTGAAAATAGTGATAATTTGAGCTCTTCCTTTCCTATATGCATTCCTTTTATTTCTTCTTCTTGCCTAAATGCTCTGGCTAATGTTTCAAGTACTATGTTGAATAGCAGGAGCAATAGTGGATATTCTTGTCTTGTTCTTGATTTTGGGGGGAATACTTTCAGTTTTTCCCCATTTAGTATGATGCTATGGGCTTATCATTGATAGCCTTTATCATTTTCAGGTATGGTCCTTCTATGCCTGTTTTCTTGAGTGTTTTTATCAGGAAGGGGTGTTGGATTTTGTCAAAAGCTTTTTCTGCATCTATTGATATGATCATGTGGTTTTTTGCCTTGCTCCTCTTTATGTGGTGTATTACATTTATAGTCTTATGTATGTTGAATGATCCTTGCATCTCTGGGATGAAACCTACTTGATCATGGTGTAATAGCTTTTCAATAATATGTTGCATTTTATCTGCTAATGTCTTTTTGGGGATTTTTGCATCTATGTTCATTAAGGAGATTGGCCTATAGTTCTCTTTTTTAGTTGGATCTTTGTCAGGTTTTGGGATCAGAATGATACTGGCTTCCATAAATGAGTTTGGGAGCACTCCATCCCAATTTCTTTGAACAACATGAGGCGTATTGGTGATAAAATCTCTTTAAAGGTTTTGTAGAATTCAGCTATGAATCCATCAGGTCCTGGTCTCTTTTAGTATGTGGATTCTTTATTACTGCATTAATTTCCTTGCTTGTGATTGGGTTGTTAAGAATCTTTACATCATTTTGGGTTAGTTTTGGTAGTTTGAGTCTAGAAATCTGTCCCTTGCTTCCATATTTACTAGTATGTTGGAATATAATTTTTCCAAGTAGTTACAATCTTCTGGATTTTGACAATGTCTTTTGTGATTTCACCTTTGTTGTTTCTAATTGCATTTATATGGATCTTTTCTCTCTCTTAGTGAGTCTTGCTAATGGCTTGTCTATTCTTTCAAAGAACCAGCTCCTCACTTCATTTGTTTTCAGTTTTTTTTTTATTTTCATTAATTTCTGCCTGCATCTTTTTGATTTCCCTCTTTAGGTTTGGTTTTGGGCTGGTTGGTTGTTTCTCAAGTATCTCAATATTTTTCATAAGGTTATTTATTTGGGCTTGCTCTGTTTTCCTAATATGTGCATTCATTGCAATAAATTTTCCTCTTAGAACTGCTTTCAAAGTGTCCCAAAGGTTTTGCTGAGTTGTGTGGTCATTGTCATTACCTTCCAGAACATTTTAAACTTCTTTTTTAATTTCTTCTGTGACCCGTTGGTTGTTTAAGAGTATGTTGTTAATTTTCTAGGAGCTTTTGGCTTTTCTGACTTTTCTTCTTTCATTGATTTCTATTTTCATTGCACCATGGTCAGATAGTATGCATGGGATAATGTTGATTCTTTTATATTTACTTAGGCAGGCTTTGTGGACTAGTATGTGATCTATTTTGGAAAAAGTACCATGTGCTGATGAATACGCTGTTGTGGAGGGGTGGAATACTCTGTATATATCTATTAAATCCATAAGTTCAAAGGTGTGGATCAGCTCTGAAGTTTCTCTGTTGACTTTTTGTTTAGTATATCTGTCCCTTTGTGAAGGTGAGTGTCAAAGCCCCCTACAGTAATTGTGTTAATATTTATTTGTGCTTTAATCTTAGTAGTTTCTGTTTTATGAAGGTAGGTGCTCCAGTATTTGGTGCATAAAGGTTTATCAATGTTTTCTCTCCTTGTTGGATTGTTCCTTTAACTAATATGTAGTGACCTTCATTGTCTCTTCTAATCCATTTTAACTTGAAATTTACTGTGTCAGATATTAGAATTGCTACCGCTGCTTGTTTTCTGGGTTCTGGTGCGTGAAATGTTGTTTTCCATCCTTTAATTTTAAGTCTACCCAAACTTTTATAAGCTCTTTTATAATCATCTGTACTTGAGATATAAAGCAATAGAAAATGTAGTTCTATTTTATCCCAATTTCTGTGACACAATTTAGCATAGTCCCTGAGAAAGAAGGCTGGTCATTCATGCATTCAAACAAGTAAACTGTTTCTGTAACACACTGAGTACTCATACTCTGATTGCAGCTTAAAACTGCTTTAAAACTGCTTTGCTGGAATTTATGGAATAGGGGAACAGACATCATAAATAAATTCCAACTACTTAAATTATAATTACAATGAATAGTGCTGTGAAGGAAAATAAGATGGGCCCATGAGAGAATGATAAAAGAGGAACATCTTAGGATGGTAGAGGATACTTCACCGAGGAAAGCCTCTAAATAGAGACCCAAAAAATGAACACAGGGAAATATTTTTTAAAGGAAGAGTAATTAGTCCCATCTTAAACTGTTCTGAAAAGAATTCAGTATACTTGCTGCAACCCGTTCCTCACCCATCCCTTACCTTGAACCCAATCCACTTTATTTTCACCCCTCCACTAAAACAGGATGTCAGAGTTACCAAAACTCTTCAGTTGCCAAATCCAGTGGTTAATTCACAGCTGTCGTTTCACTTGCTCCCTCAACACCACTTGATCAGCTGAACCTCCCATTTTTCTTGAAAAACTGTCTTCACCTGGCTTCCAGAAGATCATTGTCCATCTCTGTCTGCTATAGTACGATGTTCTCCGTGAGAACAAGGGCTTCACAACACATTTTACAAATTCTCTTTTAGCGATCTCCTTTTCTTTTCAGAGGCTAATCAGGGTCAGAGGAAGCTCTAAGAAGGAAAAGGAAAGAATGAGCCAGGGGCAGAGAGAGTAAATTTGGCTTGTTCCCTGCTCTACTCCATCAGCACATAGAACACATGCTTGTTAAACAGTAGGCACTAAATGTGTAAAATGAATTAAAAGAGTCCAGGAAGAACCAGATAGTAGAATGGAAAGGAGAATAAAAGTAAGATGATTTAGAAGTTAAGTGAAACAATGAGCTCAAGGAAGGGAGGGGTTGATCTGTGATTTAAAAGTTGCTGAGTGTTGACTTTTGTATTTGACAATATGAAAGTTTTTGGTGAAGGTTTTGAAGAGCTTTAAGGTCAAAAGTTAAATTGAAGTAGGTTCAAAAGGGAATAGGAATCAACGGGAGCAATTGTTTTAAGACATCTTAAGACATGTTGCTTTAGAGGGAATCAACACAGACAGTGGATGAAGTACATGGGGGGGCTTTTCTCTTTCATTTGCTTGTATTTCAATAAGGATATTTGTATCTTACTAGGAGGGTCTGTTAGAAAAACGAAGTTTGAATTGTAGAATGGAAAGGGGATACTTGCTGGAGTGACATTTTTGAGCACAGGAGAAGGATTAGATTCTACGTGTAAGAGAACTGGTATGTTTTGGAGGGCACAGACATGGTCCACACAGCAAAAGGAAGGAAGGATATTGGTGTACATGCCGCTAGTTTAGTAGGTGGTATGGTAGAGAAAGTTTGTGAATAGTCTTCTGTGATTTATCTCCATTGCTGGAATCTTGTCTCCCCAAGCTCTAAACATCATGTACTGCAGGGCTCAGTAATGGGCTTGTTCTCCTCCTACGCTCATTTGCTAAAGATGATCTCACTTAGCCACATGGTTTCAACTCTGCTATTCATTTCCAAATGTTTTTTTCTGTCTCAAACTCTCTTCAAACTCCATATTTATACCCAACAGCCTACCTGATACCTGTACTTAGTGTCTAATAGGCATCTCAGACTTAATGTGTGCAGAACTGAACAAGTGATTTCTCATATTCCTTCCCACATCAGCTGCTTAACGTTAACCGTGTAGTTATCACACCGTGTGCAAAGTAGAGTAAGTAAAAAATGTTGACATCTGCCCTCACGATTCTCTCATTCTCGTCATTCTACAGTCAAGCCATAGGCAAGGTCAGCAGTGACCTATCTGAAAACCCAACACTTAATACATCCTCTGATATGGTAACATGATAGCATGAGTCAACGTTTCTCACCCAAGTTACACAATAGTGTTTTCTATGGTCTCGTTGCTTCTAGTCTTGTGTCCTTTTGGTAAAACTTCCACCAAGAAGCTACACTGATTCTTGGATTAAGCAAATCTGATTATATCTCTTCCTTGCTAAAGATAATTCATTGGTTTTTCACAGAAAAAAAAAACCTAAAGTCTTCCATCACCAACCAACTCCATGTGGTCTGATTTAAAATGTTTTTCACTCAGCGTCTGTTAAGAGAGACCTTTATTGGCCATCAGAGCTAAAGTAGCATATCCTCATACTATCTCTTTCCTCTGCTTTGATTTTTTTCATTGTATTTATGATTTCTTGATGTTTTATCATGCGTATTTATTTATTGTCTACCTCCCTATATTTGTTGTAAGTACAGACATTGGTCTATTCTGTTCACATATCTCCAGCAAGAGTGCACACAGGTAGGCAATCAAGAAATGTGCTAAATAGCTAGGCATGGTGGCACACACTTGTAATCCCAGCACTCAGCAGGCTGAGGCTCGAGGATCGCCATGAGTTCAAGGCCAGCCTGAACTGAACTACATATCCAGACTCTGCCTCAAAAAAATGCTTTAAATAAATAGGAGCCATGGAAGAATTCTGGAAAAAGAAATGAAATGATATAACCAGTGGTTGGAAAGGGACAAGAATGGGAACAGGAATACCAATTAGGGGCCTTTTCAATCATCTAGAGAGGATTGGGCTGAGTTGGAGTAAGGTGAAGGAAATGGAGATGTTTAAAAGAGAATCATACAAATCTCCAGACCTTCAAATATATCCACACAATTTTATTTGAACCTCATCAAAATTTTCTTTGAAGCTTCTTTGACTTATTTACGAATTTGTATCATGGCCAAATATTTATTGAAGGTCTTGATGCAGAATGACAGGATGTTAAAACTGGAAGTAGACACAAGGATGATTAAACTTGATACTTTCATTTTGTACATGAAGAAACTTGGCCTCAGAGAGGTTGGGGTTATACCTAGAGCCCATTGGCTTGCTAGTGGAAGGCCAAGACTAGAACCTGGTTTAGATTTTCCTTATTCCTGTGTTCTTTCTGTCTCCCCATGAGTTATATTTCAGAATTGCCTTAGAAAAAGTATGTACTTTTAACATCTTAAGAACTTTGAAACTGCTAATTATTTTAAAAATAACTTGCCATGTGATTATAAAAGTTCATTTGGTTTCTTGCATGATTTTAATTGTACTTCTGGCTGTGCTGAGAAATCCCAAGGGGAGACACTAGATTTTCTTCTGGGTATTTCCATTCACCAGCTTTGAACCAGGCATGGTTCAGGAGCCAATGAACCATCTCAGGGTTAGTAATTTGAGGTTTATTCTTTCTCTTCCCTTTCCTGTATGCCCCTCATAGATACCCACTCAATGCCGTATTTCAGGTGGGGTCTTATAACGTAAGATAAAAAACGCAAAATAAATCAAGTACTGAGTAGCCCAAATAGACTGAATAAAAGTAAAGAAAACAATTTTTCCATACTAATTTAGATTCATTGCATCACATACTATTAATGTAAATTTTCTCCTTCGAACCACTCTGCAACAATATCTCATCATTAAGTGTAATAAATGCTGAGGGCATTTCCCACCTCTCTCCAAAACCACCACACTTTCCTCCCTCCTTTATTTTATGCAGACCTAATTTGCACAGAATTCAGGGGTGTTTCATTAATTCGTTTAAATAGGTTGCTTGATCCTAATGAGCTCACTCACACTAGGAGCTCAAGTACTAGGAGTTTTCCTCTCCTGGTGAGAGGATGTGTGATCCTGACACCTGGGGTGAGAAAAAGGGGTAACTCGCTTGCAGCTGATGGCCCTGGAAGCTGACAAATACACATGGGGGAGGGCAGTAGTGTCTGGATCAACATCTACTTGAATTCTTGTTTACATGCCTTGGTGAGAACCAGGATAGAGAAGACCCTGTATACATTCTGTTAAGAGATGAAACCTCTCTTTGGCTCACATTCCTTTTCCCACGCCACACTGTGCCTTTTAATCTCTGCCTAGTCACTTGTTTTTTTGTTTGTTTGCTTGTTTTGTTTCTGTTTTTGTCGGGGTGGTGTGGTAGGGATTGAACTTGGGGCCTTGCACTTGCTAGGCAAGCATTGTACCACTGAGCTAAATCCCCAATCCCTACCACTTGTATTTTTTTTTTTTAGGAAGCTCTCTAATAATCTGATAGCAGAAGAGCTGGCTTGGTAGAAAGGTGTAACCCACAAAGTTCATATGTTGAAGCACTAACCTCTGCCTTGTACCTCAAAATGTGACAGTATTTCTAATAATTAGTTTTGATGCACTCCTACTGGAGAAGTGTGGGTCTATAATTCACTATGACTCATATCCCTATAAAGAGAGGAAATTCGAACATAGACACATATACAAGGAGAATGGTGGTGGAAAGTAGATCTATGTTGCCATGAGCTGAGAAACTACAGAAGCTAAGAAAGATCCTGGAAACGCTCCTTCCCTGGTGTCTTCAGAGGGAGCACGGCCCTGCTGGTACCCTGACCTCTGGCCCCAGAGCTGTGAGACAACGCGCTTCTGTGGTTTGTGCTCCCCCGACTGTGGTACGTTGCTATGGCAACCCTGGCACGGCAGGAGCTGTTATGGAAGGATGGCGAGGTTGATTTCCCAGGTTTAGCTCTATCTCCGTGCACAGAGTTTTCTGTACTGTAAATGAGATCATGTCACTCCCCTGCTTAGAATTTTCTACTAGCTCCACACCTTCCTTTCCAGGTCTATGAGACCTACTGTGTTGCTGGCCTCCCAGGAAGCCCTCTGACTTTATCCGTCACTCTGTTCCTTCTCGCCTTCTCCAACCACCCCGAGTCTTTAATGTGCTTGAAATACTAAGCATTCAGATATATTTATTCATTTTTTTTCTTATTTAAATCAAGTTCCTGTTAAAATCATTTCCTAATAAAGCCTTTCTTGATTATCCTACATCAGACAACATTATCCTCACTTATTTGGGTTTTTTCCCGCCTCGATAACACTTATTAGCACCTAACATTATGATTCTGTTTATTGCTTGTTGTCATCTGCAAACATGCAGGCTCCTCAAGCATAGAAATTAGGTCAGATCTGTTGTATCCTCGAAGCATAGAACTGTGGAGTTAGTGGAAGGCATTCACAATGTATCTGTTGAGTGAATGAGTGGATGAGTAAATGATTTGCCAGACACTTGGAGAATGTAGGGTTTTATTCATCAGCTACTTCCTAGGTATGACTAGTTGTTATCCTCCACTCCCTCTGTGTTACTGTGCAACTGAGCCCACTTCATACACCTATTTCCCTGTTTCCCTCTCTCAACATCAGAGCTTCAGGAAGGACATGTCCTAAGTGAGAAATTATACAAGTTCCCCGAGACACCTTCTCTTATCTACCTTATATCTCTCGTAGATCTTGGTACTGAATAGGCATTCAGAAAAATATATTTAAAGAATAAACAGGAAATATTTTTTATAATAAATTAAATTTTAGACTAAGCTAAATTTCTCCAAAGTAACCTGTGTCTTTTCAGGCAAGCCTAATATCTGGTTTGAGTGACCTCTGAATTTACCCACCTGTGCCCAGCAGCCACTGGGACGGCCCCAGCAGGTCCACGTCTCACCTTTGGCCCTGTGTAATCCCTGCCCCTGGAGAGGCAGCTGGACATAGTAACTCGAAGCTGAGGGACACAGCCAAGCAGACGTGAAAGAATGTCACTTCCGAGAATGTTACAAAAAGACGAGCTTGGATCTTGAGTGCTCTTGCTCTTTCACTCTTTGAGGATTATTTTCGGAGAAGCCAGCTGCTGAGTCCTGAGGGGGCCATGTGGGGAGGTCCACATGAGTGAACTTGGGACCAGACCCTACCCCGCTGAGCACGGAGAAAACCATAGCTCTGGCTGACACCTGGCTGCAGCTTCCTGGGAAACCCTGGCTGCACATGCCCAGCTGCCGTACTCCATGATCCCTTACCCACAGAAACAGCAATAATAGATGTCCGCTGTCCTCCATTGTGATGTTTTTCAGTCATTCATTACGTAGCAGTAGATAACTGATGCATCATGCTCTGGTAGAATATTTGATTTGCATCTCACTTACGCATAGTTTTTAAAGCATTACTAATGTAAAAAGTTAACTCAAGATGTTTCTTCCAAAAGCTTGAATATATGTTCAAAGGAAGTTTATTTTTCATATATGAGTTAACTTTCTAAAATTGTAGCATTGATTTTTATGTGTATATCTAAAATAGTGGCCAAAACACAGTTTTAAAAACTCTTGTTTACCTCTCTGCCAGGCATTTTCTAAATATTTTACACATATTATCTAAACCTTAAATAAACAAACAAAAAAAACCCTCTAGAGTAGGGTGCTATGGTGGACGGTGGACTTATTATTATGGTCAACGTGAGCCAGAACACCCAGCTGGACTGAGTTGATGTGGTTCTGGGCGTAGAGGATCCACCTGAGGATTGTTGCAGATGCAACATAAAGGAGAATGGAAGCAGAAGTGAGTTGGCTGTTTTCCAGGAGAAGCTCTGCTGGTTCTCCTGAAGGGGACTTGGCTGTTCCCATCAAGGAAGGAGCTTGGGGCCTTGCTGTCGTCGAGGATGGCTGCTGTTGCTTCAGGGGAGCTCTGGTGGTCATCTCTGCTGCGAGCATCGTATCCTGGTTCTAGTGAAGAGTTCTTCAGCCATCATCTGCAGACACGGACATACATGGGACAGGGCTGTGGGCTCCCAGCCCTTGATTGGATCTTGTGGGTTTCCAGGGCCTAGACATACACTCAGCACTCTTCCTGCATGTGGCTTTTGGGTGAATATTGTAACTTATAAATGTCCTGTGTTACATCTGCTCTCCTACAAACCATTGACTCTGGAAAAGTAACTGATACAGGTGCAATTATTATCCCATTTTGAGTGTGGAGAAGCAGAAGAGCAAGCAGTGTAAGCAACATTCTCAAGGTCAGGCAGCTGGCAAGTGGCAGAGCCAGATCTACTGGTTCTAAAGCTGAACCCTTAACCAGTAATTTAGCTGCACTCCAGACCAAGAGACAGGTCACACAGAAGAATCAAACAGGTCTTCAGCCTTAAACATTACATCATTGGGCCTAGAATTTTTATGATTAAAATATGAGATATCCATCTTTGATGGAGTCTTAGGAAGATTACATGAGATAAGTGAAATTACATACAACACTTAGCATACTCTGGCATATACAGGTATGAATAAAAAAGGTTTTCCAAGTGAAAATAAGAGACATCTCAAATTATAATTGGGGGAAAAACTCAAAGAATCAAATATCAACTTTCCCTTTTGGTGAAGAGGTCACTGAGATCCCTAGAAAATCCACAAGCCTTCACTGACGAGACTCCTGAGTCGGTGTCAGCTCCACGGACATGTCAAGTTCACTGACACCTGCAGACGGCGAGGGCGCAGGGACCGTGACCCCACTGCATCTCTGCCTGATCGAGGACCCTAGCCGCTCCCCAGAATGACTTTCAGAAGCCTTATGAAGTAGAAATAACTAGACAATCAGAAACTGTCATGGGGAAAATGGAAAGCACATTGGACTTGAAGCCGGGACACCTGGGTATGAATCTTGACTTTGCCAGTCGAGACCATCTGCGTGACCCTGAGCAAACCGGACCAGCGCTTGGCTACTGAGCCGAGCCGAAGTTCACCCCTCTTCTCATGCAAGAGTCTGAGAGGACAGGACAGGAAGTGACTTTCGTACACACTCCATCTTAGCAGTGATGCCTCTCGCCTTCGCTCATGTGCCTGGGTCATTATTTGTAGTCACACTGTGCCTAGAAATTCTGGAAATGTCTTGCGGAGCCAGTTTAGAGTGCGTCAAAAGAAGTGTTTTGTTTAGTTTTTTGGTCACTGACCTTCCCAAGCTGGTCTAATCAATGGTATGTTGTGTGAGAGAGGGTTCCTTCTAAACCACATTCTGGAACATGTTCATGTTAGGTGCTTTCCAATTAAAATTAGGTGCCTTCCAAAGTCTGCCAGACCAGACAGAGGCATAACATTTCTAATCAAAATCCAACCAATCCCAGAAAACCAGTTTCAGTGAAAAATGAACTAACTAATGGACTAAGTCTAAATGATTTTGAGCTGGGTGAAAATCCCATTTTCCTAGTTAAAATCATGTGGAGCTGTTAAATTCAACTTCTGAGATTGTTCATGGGTTTGCATATTAATTTTCTTGACTATGCCTTTCACTCTGTATATAATTTGAATGCTGAAAATTAAACCATGGGTAAGAAATAAACCCTAAGCTCTCACTTGTATTCAAAATAAAGACTACAAGCACATAATCTGGTACCCGAGTACATATTTACAATTCATAAAGGGAAGGAGACCAACTTTTTAAAATTTATCCAAAATTACACAAACTTACAGACCATAATACATTGTTCCATTTGCATATAACGACAAGCAATATAAACAACCATATAGATGCAATATTAAGTCACAACTACATAAAGTTACTGTAGTACATACTGTACATGTTGCTGTTTTAAATTTGGGTTATGCGGTTCTTGTTTTTAGGATATCTTTGTTCCTCTGAATTCCCATTCCCCTCCCCCTTTCCCTATTGGGTGAGATCTGTCCCCTTGTCTTTTTGTATCCATTTTTATCATTTTCTTTGTTTGTATTTTGCCTCACTCTAATGAGGGCTACCATATGGTACTCAAGCTTCTGAGTCTGGTTTCTTTCACTCAACATTATGTTTTTCAGATACATCCATTTTCTTATAAATGACTCTAATTTGTCCTTCTTTATAGTTGGGTAGTATTCCATTATATATTGATACCACATTTTGTTTATCCAGTTACCTGTTGATGGTACACAGGGTGCTTCCAGAATTCGGCTATTATGAATTGTGCTGCTATAAACATGGGTATGAAAGTTATCACTGTAGTATGATGTCTGTAGCTCTTTGGGGAAGATACCTAATAGGGGAATGTCTGGGTCATATGGAATTTCTACTTTCAGGCTTTTGAGAAATCTCCATACTGATTTCCATAATGGTTGTACTAGTTTGCATTCTCACCAACAATTTAGGAGAGTTCCTTTTTCACCACAGCCACGTCAGCATTTGTTATTGTTTGATTTCCTAATGATTGCCATTCTTTCTGGGGTAAGATGAAAACTTAGTGTTGTTTTAATTTGCATTTCTCTAATGGCTAAGGATGTTAAACATTTTTTCATCTATTTGTTGGCCTTTTGTATTTCTTCCACCGTGATTCAGAGTATATGTGTACTATGTGTTTGGAAGGTATTATTCTAGCTCTGCAGTGTTGCCAACCAGCTGGAACCAGAGAATCTTTAGTTCTATAAGGTCAGCTGCTTCATCTTATAGATATAGCAGTAAATTGTATAAATATGAGATTATTGTTATATTTACTTTGCTACAAAGTGACTTACTTGGTCAGAAGCAATGCTCTGTAGAATAGCGAATAAGACATTCTGTAAGTTCGTCTATGGTTATTTTGTCCGAAACACTGTAGGCAAAGAAGGCAAATCCATTCCCAGAGTACATTTTATTCCAGAGAAAACAGAGCCCTGATTTCTGTAATAGAAGTGGCCCAACATAATCAGATAGTTGGCTGGTTCCCCTGAGAAATGGTGCCATACTCAGTACTTGGGAAAGGTCCTTGCTGTTGGTAGGTTAGGCAGTCATCAGAGGCTACAGTCAGATCACCCTGGAAGGACAGAATTTCACATGGCTGAACCCAGGGATAATAATACCAATAACCAAGATAATCAGGAAACTAGGGCCACTATGAATGTTTTGGATAAATTATTGCTTACGTAATTTTGGCAAATATTAAAGTAGTAATACCCAGAAAGGAAGGTTAGAAGAAAGGAGATAAAATCACCAGTCAGTTCT